>APFE030618901.1:0-15507 GCA_000404065.3 Pinus taeda
ATTTAAGATATTTATGATTGTCAATAATCATATTTCATTTGGTAGATACTCAAATACAAATACTTCAGCGCTGGTTCTCGATCTCTATGAAACACCTATGGAATCTATCCTAAAGGCTAAACACCACCTCTCAAAATTTAAGCCCCCATTAAAGCTTTATTAAAAAAATGCCCAATGCTTGCCTGTAGTCAATGTGTGGCAAACAACCATCTAAAGAAAAAAATGAAGATGACAATTTTAATTGATAAAATCAATCATGTATCACTTAAGGATGTTGTACCTGCCAGAACCATTATTATTCATGGCAGAATCTACTAACGAAGCTCAAGCAGCTAATTCATGTTTACTGTCACCTTCTTCAATATTCAAGGCAGCCAATAGTTTTGGCCATGACTCAGGAATGCCCCCTGGCAATTCAAATTCAAGTAGCTTTCCTCTGCTGCGATAGAACTCCTCAACAGGTCGGCTCTAAGAGAAGAAAATAAGCATATTGAGTTCAGGAACAAACAAAAACAACGGCATGTAGCAAAAAATAAGCTAACACAAAAACGTGCATGTCTATGTAGCAACTTGAATCAACTAGAGCCAGCAAAATTCAAGGACCAAAATAAACAGATACTCAAGAGTCAAAAGATTAAAACCAAGAAATATACCTTATCATGATATACACGAAGCCTCTCTTTCACAACTTCCTCCCTATCATCCGTCCTAGTTATCAGCTTTGACTCACAGCTCGGTGGTGCTAGAAGAGGAGGCATGCAGATGGCTGGGTGTCCATCTTTTGCTTCAATATTTATGGAAGCCACATTATAATTGTTCCCACATTGGCTGCAGATTCGCCTTCCCAAACATTTTTGAACTAAGACATCTTCTCTGAGCTTGAGGTTGACAACCAAATCAATCTCCGTAACTTGTTCTAGAATCTCCTGAAGTCAAAAGAAAGGAAAACTGCTAAGGAGAGATGAAAATGTCAGTCTGAAATTCAACTAAGTTCATAGGATAATGGTGCCAAACTCCTGCATATAATAAATACAGATAACAGGATTGCTATATTGGCCACTGAAGAAAAAGGCCAATACACCTTTAGTAATCCATAGAAGCCACTATTACCGTCATGGTGGAAAACTGCTAACAAAGAGTACAAACGTAGCTGACTTGGTAAAAAGTAACAAGGTTCCATCAAAAAAGAGATCATATTTTTGTCTCAAGATCCATTCTGTTATGTCATCATTTGGAGGGGTTATCTTGTACTGAACTACCATTTTGAGGAAATTTGGAGCTGGTCAAGGTCTGCCCCGTTTAAATTTTGGGACATTTACATTCAACAACTTCATGATCAGATTAATACTTGAACAACAAATATGTTCAGCACAAACTTTCTTCTCTTGAAGAACCAAATTCTCCAGCAAATGATTCTGTAGGAATAAACCAAACTGCTTTAAGCAGAAAAATACTCTTAAGATCTCTAGGATAGAGAGAATAGGCCAGTTTCCTAACATTTGGGCTAGGGATGCAGGCCTCAGGGATTCTATTTTGATGGACTTGTGTGATGATAGACCTTGTAAGTGTCACAACCATCTTGATGATGTTTGATATTTGATATTTGATACACTTACCTTTGAGACAGATATGGCATTTGGACTCGTCCATCTGCCTTTAAACTTTCAGATCAGAGTGTGTTCTGCAAATTGCATGGCCTTATTTAGGTATGATTCCCTACAGATGCTTCGGCCATACTCGTCCATCTGCCTTTAAACTTTCAGATCAGAGTGTGTTCTGCAAATTGCATGGCCTTATTCAGGTATGATTCCCTACAGATGCTTCGGCCATGAAGCACTTAAAGTATGTTGCAGCTCAAGTGCAACAATGAATGACGAATGTGGGCACCCTCCCTGCACTATGGACATAGGAGAGCATAATGACTGAGAAGCGGAACCAAAGGCAACCAGACTAAAGACAAGGGCAACTAAGGGGGGTCAACCAGGGTGACTTGGATTTATGCAATGGGAGAAAATATCTATTTAATGTTAACTATGACTTAAAAGTTAAAATCAATAAACGGTGTTAAATTTACAGAATTTTAGTGTGTCTTGACTCTTGAGTCCGCATGTCTCTGAGTGCAGCTAATCAATATGTATGAGAATTTTTTATCCTGCAAATAACTGCCTCAAAGAGAACTACTAAAGCTGACTCTCCACAACAAGGCTGATAGATATCTTTCTAATGTGGAGAATTTAATGGTGATCCCCGTGCTAATGCAATCTTTGTAGATGATGCCAGTTGCAAAGCCTGATGACTTGCTGAAATAGATAGATCTTAGTCATAGCTGTATAGCCAAACTTCAACCAAAGGTCTTCTGGATATAAAGCTGATACTATAATGAATTATTAGCCTCTATGATCAAAAGGGTTTACCCAACCAAACATGCGTGTGTTGTGTCAAGAGTCCCTGTTCTTTTTCTACTGGAAGGCAACTGACACCTGGTTCAAATACTTCAAAGTTTCAAACTTCACTGTCAAGCTACATTTTCAAAATAGGCTAGAGGAATAACAACATATTTCAATTTTCATGTCACTGCCTATCCACATACCCTATTCACTTTTGTAATAACTTTTAAGTTTTGAGGAATGATTAAAATATTTTCTTCATGTTGTTTTGAACATCTTATATTATTTATATCCTAGAATTGTATTATGTTCAATGTCTTTGTTCTTACTGATGCATTCCCTGTCACTAAATTGTGTTTCTTCCTTACCACTATTCAAGGCCGTATGTGAGTTGTCTCTAAGATTTGTTAATTGTCATGTAAATTTATCCTCCTTGAAACTAAGTTGAAAGTCGATTTAGGCTGAGAGCATTTTAAAGTATTTGAGTAACTAAGCCACATTTCATGAACATATTTGTGAAGTAATGTATCCTAATAAACACATCAAACAGTTACCGTTCACAAGCTTTTTACTCACAAGAATTTTCAAATTTCAAGCACAGGATCTACAATGGACATGATAGTGCAAGAAGTCCCATTGAACATATTCTCTATCTCAGCATATGCTTGCACTCTAAATTGGATTTGATGCAACATACAATGTTGTAATTGTGTGATGCACTATTCCATATATACAACAATTTGAAATGTAGTTCACAACTCAAAAAACAGAAACGATAATCATAATCATCACCATAAAATAGAAGTTTAGAAATTCTTACAGCTTGTCTTGTTGTTCTTGGAAACCCATCAAGAATAAATCCCGACTCACCCTTCAGAGCACTTTTTTCAAGTCGCCTTGATAAGAGATTAACAATAATCTCATCTGGTACCAGATTCCCTTGATTTACAATACTTGCCAGCTACAACATGAAATATCAAATAATTAATATTTCTTGGTAATTAAAAAAAATATATATATATATAAAGAAACTCAATATAACTTATTAATACCAGCTTGGATACATACTAACCCCAGAAATATCAAACAGCAAGAGGGGTCAAATTCCTTGAAGTGTAAATGTTTTGATCATTTAAGATCAATCTATGCTAGTTGTAGCCCGACTCAGCTTTGTAGAAGTACAACATATGGAGATATGGATATGTAAAATATAATTTTGATTATTATTAAGATATTTAGAATACATTTGCATTATAACAATATTCTATGTAACTATCATATCTATATTATTTTTATGTGTAAATCTAGCATCTTCTTTCTATATTTCTATATGGCAATTTTTTATTTATACATATCAAACTTCTCTCCTTCATATGCATACAGAGATATTTTTATTTCTCTTTATATCTAGATTTGGCTAACATATAGTATTGCTATTATTGTTTGTAATAAGTATTTTCTTTTAAGCTACCATATGATGACGTAAGTGTTATCCACCTGACAACATTTCTACCATACTGGGCTCTAGTAGTGACTTTTGGCACAATAAAGTACTGTTTCATGTCAATACCGACACCTCAGCTGCAGCATTTGGATGTCAGCTGAGTAAGATGAAGGTGTAATGTCCCTAGGAAATTTTGCCCGTAGGGTTTAAGAACATAAGAGAATATTTGCTCCAAAATCACAATAACTTCAATTCAACAAAGATAGTAGTAGAGATACAATATCCAGTAGCATATAACAAGTTGCAATATTTATCCTAGGGCTGTTGCACTGGCAGGAATTGCTGCATGGACCTAAGAAAGTAACAGTTTCTTACTAAATACTATTAACAACCACTTAACTAATTTCAATTCTTTTACTGCTACTTTGACCAATGATTCACTGTTCAGGCTCCCTGACGTTTAGGGCTGCTGCTGATATCAATCTAGGCTTCACTGTGCCGTCAAGGACTTTTATGACCAATTTTTCAAGAACTTGCCCTCGCTGTTGGAGGAGTACCTTCAACACCTTGCTGTGCTGGTTTACTGCCTGATCCACACTGGTGTTATCACAGAATCTCCTTAATGGACTCGGATAGCCCTAGTAGGATCCACTGCCTTGGGATCACAGCTGATTCCAATTCAATTGCCTGTTGCTGGAAGATCCACAGCTGTCTGCAGCTCTAGAAGAGGTCTGTTTACTAGGCCGCTGCCTCAGATGTGCCCTAATTCACTTCGCTGTTCCTAGAAAGTGAGCTCAAGCTTCAGATGTGCCTTCGCTGCCTTATGCTGCTCCTTCGCTGTCCTAGAGATAGCCTCATATCTCGGATGTGAAGGGGGAGCCTTCCTCAAACTGACCATGGGAAATCTCCTTGCTTAATGTGCCAAACCAATTGTCTTAGAAGAATGATGCCAGACAAATAATGAAGAGAAAAGGCTAACTAGGGTGGAATATTTCACCACCGAAATCAGTAGAGTCTAGCTAGGGTAGGATCACCCCCATTGAAACTAGAGCTTCAGCACAAGAAGAAAAGAGATAATTCAATCCAAATCATGATCATAAAATGATTCCATCTCTCCTTCTTTATAGATTTTTCATGGCGGGTTCTCTTCCTTAATCTAATGTGAGGGGTTACAAGTGTATCCCCCAATTTGGGCTTTTAGCTCCAGCTACCCCAAATTTACCTAATGTTGCCTCAAAACATTGGATAATGGGTTTCCCCTTTTATCAAAGACTATAGCCTATAGGGTTGGATAGACTATTTTGTCCCTCTTAGGGCTATTAATTAGAAAGGGACATCGCAGATATTCAAACATAGACACACCATTGTCAAAAATAGTATGAATAGTAGCAGCGTTGAATTGGATAAATGATAGAAGGTTAAGAACACCAGAAAAAGAAAACAATAAAAAAATCTATGCTTGAGTAAGTAGGGCAAAACGTTCAGACTTCAGAGATAATCTGAAATATTGTAAAAAATTAAGCAAAACACTATGTAATAAGTCTTTAGAAGCAAACTTGTCACAAGCATGGTCTCTTAAGCAAAATGAAGTAATACCTAAGCTATGTTGCACGGGTTCCCGAACCCGGGGGTGGGGTTCTCGAACCCGTCTCGGGTTCTCGAACCCAAGTACCGGATTCTTGTATGGGTGCTTCTGAGAAGAAGCCATAAGAACCGAGTTCTTCTATGAAGAACCGGGTTCTCCATTAAAAAAAATTGGGTTCTTTTGTCTTGACAGGTACGAAGAACCCTGATGATGGGTACTTGGAACCCCAAATCGGGTTCTTTGGAGTTCATTTTAGTTTTTATTTTTAAATTTTTAATTAATTTAATGGGCTTCCCCTAATATTCCAAGTAGCTAGTTCTGCATCTTTCGAGAGGAATTTGAGTACTTATGCCTTTATCCATTTAGTAAAGAGAAATAGGTTGGGCTCAAAGACGGCAGAGAACTTAGTGTACATTCATAGCACACTTTGTCTCATATCTCAAAAAGATCTTGGTTACAAGGAGGGTCCTTTCAAGAGATGGGGCCAATACACAAATGATGCTATGTGTATGGGCGAGGAGATACAACCAGATGGCCTTATTGAGCTACCTCCAGTTGCTATGGATGAGAAAGAGCCTCAAGATGAGAGTGATTCCTACTTGGAGAGCATGCTAATTAAAGATCTAAGTGATGTTGATGACATGGCTTGAGGAAGCCATTGTTCACCATTAGCTATTTTTATTTAGTATTTTAAAATTTCCTAGTTTTGTTTGGAGATGCCTCAGGGCAAATTTTGAATGTAGAATGACAATGGACATATATCATGATTCTTACTAATATGTAAACTCCAATTTGCACTTGATATAACACTAGCAATTTTGAAATTTCATTGTGAATGTTGAATGTTCAATGACGTGCATGTTTAAATATTTAAAGTTTAAATCATAAGTATTTTAATTTTCTTGTTTAAAGTTGAAATACAAATTCACTTATATTATAATTAATAAATTATATTTATCATACTATATATATATATAATATACCCGACGAACCCAACGCACCCTGTTTCAGAAAATGAACGTCCCCCGTCCCCGTCCCATCCCCATGACCCGTACCCATCCCCCCGAACCCACGTTTTCCTGCAAACATAGTACTAACGTCCACTTGAACCACGGGATCGCGGATTCGTAGGATACATCGGATTCAAGTGTCCCGGATTCAGACAGCGTTAACCCCCGACAGAACATGTAGATTCGTTATATATTATTTTATTAAAATTGATTTATAGATATATATATAATAATAAAATTAGATATTTCTTACACGATTTTAATTACATGAATACAAATTCAATTGAATTTCAATCCATAGAATCTTCATCTAGATGTTAGTTTTACTGTTTACACAGTAAGTTAGTAACATTATAGCATGCATAGTACATACAAAATTCAAATACATGTCAGTGGTCACATAAATCATGATTCATAAATGAAAGACAACTTACAAGTTACAAGTTATAACTACAAGATAGTAAGATAAAGACACAGACAGTTGTAGTTTTCTCATTAAGTCATCAAATCAAAATGTGTTACATAGGTAGTGCTGGCACAATGCCAATGGAAAATAGAAATAGAAAATATAAAACAACTACAGGCATACAAGCCTCAAGGCAATAGGTAGCCCATGACTCATGAGTCATCAATCCTCAATCATCATCAAAATCAGCATCAATGTCCTCATCACCATGGTCACCACTGCTCTCCTCTGCATCCTCCTCCTCCCCTGTATCCATAGTTGCCTCTGCATCTGCTAGTGTGGAGGATGACCCCTCTAAAATATCACCGTCATCAAATCTAACAAGCTCTAGCACTGGATAATTGAGATCCATGTTGGCCAATGCCAACTCAACGCTGTTGTCCATACCCATATCATCAAGAAAGACATCCCACATCTTTGTCTTTCCCCTCAACCACTCTACCCTCTGCCTGTAAATAAGACAAAAGTTGGTGTGTACATACACCATTGTCTTCGCCCTGGACTGCTCAAGCCTGCTCTTCTTCACACTATACAAATTCCCATATGTGCTCCAATTCCTCTCGCAACAAGAGGATGAAGTCACGTGAGAGAGGAGCCTCATGGCTAACTGCTGAAGAGGAGGGCATGTTGCCCCATGATTTGCCTACCAAGAATAGGGCTTCTTAGCCCCCCTGTCTCTAATCACATCATATCCTGCAAATCGACCAGTGCCAGACGAAAACTCTACAAAGGCATCCTCCACCTCATCAAGCAATGCTCTATCCTGAAAAACTTGCCTGAATGCATCTTTCCTCCTTGTGAGACTTCACCATCCATGTGAGGAGGGAAACTGCGGGAAGGTCCACCATTCAGCCACTCATGGTTGTAGTATTTTGGGTTCAATGAGTGAGCCAAACAATGTAAAGGTGTACAATTCTTGTCCCATCTGCTGACAGGAATACCCTGTATAGTACCATAGAAGGCCTCTAGTGATGTCTCATACTCGAGCCACTCACACTGTAGAATAATGCTCCTCACAGACTCAATCATGGAATCCCATCCCTCATAAATCTCTCTTAGGATAGGGTCCATGATCTGAATAATCAGATCTACCCTCTCCCACCAAGCATCATCTGCACTGTGTCCGTCTTTCTCCAAAAAGACCAAAACTCAGAAATAACCATAGCCCCAAGAGCGGTCTTGACCTCCCTCAACCTCTTCAACATCATGAATGAAGAGGCAAACCGTGTATCAACAATCTTCAACAATGATAGATTGTTGTACTCCTTGTAGATAGTGAGGGCATTTGTATGATTTTGCACAAAATTACGGATATGTCGTGCATCCTCAATAATGTTACCAATCCAAAGCACATCAGAAGCAACAGATTTCAGTGCTAAGTTCAATGAATGGACAATGCAAGGTGTCCAAAACACTTGTGGATATTTAGCTTCCACAATCATGCCAGCAACCTTACAAACAGGTGCATTATCTGTGATGATTTGCACACATGAATCAACACCTACATCTTCAATAACTTTAATAAATAACTCACCAATAAATTGTGCATCCTTGTATTCTCCAAGTGCCACTGCTTTCAAGAAAACTGGACCATTCAAGGAAGACACCATGAAGTTGATGATTGAGTGTCAAGCTAGATCTGTCCATCCGTCAGAAACAATGGTAACCACAGATGTTGGCCATGATGCTACAATAGGCTCAAACATTTTTTGCACCTCCTTTTTTGCCTTCGTCAATAGTGTGGTTCTAAGCTTCTTTGTACAAGAAGGCACATACCATGATGAAGACCCATGAGTTAGAGCTCGACACATCTCAATAAATAGAGGTGAGCGTGCAACATTAAATGATATGAATTTTTGATAGAAAAAGAAGGCAATGGTGAGATCAAACTCTTCCCGTTTCTCTTTTTGAAAAATCTTGTCCATTGGACCAAGTGTAATTGCTCTTCTTTTTGCTTCTTGTCTCCCAATAGAACTCTCAAATGGAAATTTGGTGGTTCCTTTCCTCAAAAATGGAAAGGGGTCTTCATTCTTGGTTGTTCTTGATTTTGCAGCCACATTTTCCATACCAACAGTGAACTCCTTTTCCATTTCTTTCCTCTTTTGTAAAGGAACAACTTTACAAGCTCCAATTCCACAACCTGGTAAAGCCAACAAATGGCCTTTCACACGATAATATGTGTTTTTGAAAGAAATGTGGCAAAAGTTGCATCTCCATTGCACATTGCCTCCTCCCTTCTCCTTGGTGCTTATCCCATTCTCTCTTGTGACATATTTCCACAAGGGATATTTCTCAATGTTGTCTTTAGGTCCTCCTCTTCTATCAACATTACTTGTAGCAGACTCTGATGATATTGGGGGAGGAGGGGTATCTCCAATGGAGACATTCTTCCCCTTCCTTTGCCCCCTAACTGCTGCCTTTGATTGAGCCATGAATACTGTAAAAAAAAATAAACAAAACATGCACAAATTTGTAAAAAAAAAAATCATATACAAACTGTTGTAATAGAAATGCAAAAAAATAGAGATGAAATGCACTTACCTGGTGCTTGAATCTCCGCCGAACGCTCCACACCCTTAGCTCCTTGCCCACAGCTCAAAGTATGCAAAACTGAAAGAGAAATATGGTAAAAAAACATAAAGAACAACGCCCTTTTATGCTTGCGGGTTTCAATTTTGGGGATTCGAATCCCAGAATTGGGACACATACGAGATTCGTACATGTCCTAACCATGTCCCCTTTTAGGATTCGAATCCCCAACGAATCGTGTCCGATTCACAAGATTCAGACACGTGGCCCCTTTATAAGAATCTGGTTACTTAGCAGGATACGGATATGGATCCGGATTCGGATCCAGATACGAATACAGACTATTGGATTTTTGAAAAGCCAGGATCCGAATACGGCAAGGATACGGCAAGTACAAAAATATATAATAATATTTTTTTAAATTTTAAAAAATACATTTGATGTTTAAAATCAAAACCATTCATGAATCACAACATTAGAACTAAAATTACTAGATAATTTATGAATCTAAACACCGAAATGATCCATCTTGCCTTGTACAAAGATGATAGTAGTAAATACAAAATAAGTGTTTCATTAATGATCACTTTATTAATATGATAATATAAAGTAGGTTTGTCTACAAATCATGAAATGGGTCTACATCATCATCATCTGCATATTGCAACTCTATATCATGAATAGACGATTGTGCACTAGGAATGTTAAAAGTTGTTGCAGAAGTAGGAAGTGGTTGTGTAGCGTCCTCAAGTAGATTAAGGTGAGTCATGGCATTTAATGTCATGTTCAAGTCAGATATCTCAGGTTCCACATCCCACATCTTACTTGGACCTTTTTTATACTGTGAAGTAGAATGTGATAGAAAGCGAAGGTTGGAATGGACATATACAAGATCCTCAGCCTTCGCTGCTCCTAGTCTGTTTCTCTTTACCGAATGGATGAAGCCATATGTACTCCAGTTCCTCTCAGCTAATGAGGAACTGGCAACCTACAATAACAACCTCGAGATAAAGAGTTGAGAGATAAGTGCTATCTCCACCATGGACGCCCCACCAAGTAATAGGATCCATATGCCCCTGATCATCCATGGCTAGTGGATATGACATATATGGCTTGGGACATTGAGTGATTGGTGATAAACATTTGGATCTCTTTTGATGCTACATATATTTCATTGATCCACTCAATCTCACCAATATTGGCTAGTATAAGGTTCAATGAATGCACTACACATGGAGTTCAGAAGATGTGATTGTATTGACCCTCCACAATCAGGTCTTCTGCTCTACAAACCTTTGCATTGTCTGTGATAACTTGGACAACATTTTGTGACCCCACACTTTCTATTGCATCAATAAGAATTGTGGAGATGAATGTTGCATCTTTTTCCACTTCACTGCAATCAATGGCCTTCAAAAACATTGCTCCTTGGGGACAAATTGTGATAACATTTAATTAAAGGGCGATTTCTTTGGTCTCTCCATCCATCATAAACGATGGACACCCCTGTTTCTGCCCATGTATCACGAATTGATTGTAATTGTCTATCCACAAATTGTCTTTCTGATGTTAACAAAGTGGTGCGTACCTTTTCATACCGGGGCTCTTGTATCCTTTTGGTGCTTCATTAACTGCTTTAATCATTTGTTGCCAATAAGGAGAACGCACCAAATTGAATGCTAGCCCATTTGCATAGATGCAACGAGCAACATGCTCATCTGCAACTTCTCTACCCTGGTTATTGAACGCTGCTTCAAGAGGTCCTAGAGAAGGTCTTTCATTAATTGTCAGAGCTGGTGTAGATGGCAATGAAGACTTGGTTGTAGAGGCTTGCACAGGGAGTTTCCCCTTGCTGAATTTCCTATCAGCAGCATCTTGTAAAAATGCATAAAACTTAACTTTTGCAAGACTCAAACCTGTCCTAGGTTGGCCATTTGGACCATTTGGACCATTGCATACTGAACATAGTATTCAAAACCGGCCCAGCTAACCGGTTACCAATCTAACCGGCCGGTTAGCAGGCCCACCAGTTGGAACCGGTCAAAAAACCCGGTCAGACACCCTCTTTCGCCTAAAAATGTAGCTAACCAGTGCTAACCGGCCGGTTTAGGATGGAACTGACTGATTTGTCGCTTAAATGTTGAAAACTGCAAGGCCAAATCCCTGATTCAAAAATTCTGGTAAATGAACCAATCTCTGCCAAAAAACGTACTCATAGAAATAAATATCATCCTCAGGTTTCTCTGTGGAAAACCTGAAATAAATTAAAATATTTTTACAGCCACTTCATTTATATTTTCACAAAAGAATTTCAAGAAAAGTGTGCATCAGCCGAAGAAAACGGCTTATAAGCGTTTTAAGGGTTTTGGAGGGAAATTAAGGGTCAACGACTTTTTGAATGTGTTTTAGGGGTTTTGGAGGGAAATTAAGGGTGCTTTCCCTCCAAAAACACCCTCTCCAAGCCTTTAAGAGGCCCCTCTCCCTCTCATTTGTCTCACACATCTGATTTGGAGTGTTTGCGAGTGTTTGTGAGCTTGTTTGTGAACTTGGAGAGTGTTGAGTTTTTGTTGGAGTAGTCATCTTGAAGTTGGAGTTGGAGCTATTTTGGAGATAGTTTGTAGCTATCAGTGGAGTTGCCATCTTCAAGAGGAGGCTAAAGAAGCCAGTTTGCATTTCTAGGTAAGGATTTTCACTTGAAAATTCTTCATTTGACTGTTGTCCATGAATTAAATTTTTTTTTTATGTGTTATAAATTTATAAACTTCTCACTTCTATCATCTATGCTATCAACTCTCTAGCTCTATGCTATCAAATTTTGTAGCTTGCATGTGCATTTGTTTTCCTACATTTAGCTTTGGTTTTCCATGTTGCTTAGCTGCAATTTTTTTTAAATGGCAGATTTCTTTGCAAATTGTTATTATTTCAAGCAAACATGGCTCCAAAAGGAAAGGACAGTGCATGGGCTCATTGTGATGTAATTGATGGAAAAATGATATGCAAATTATGCCATAAATCTATTGGGAGTGGGGGTATTCTTAGATTGAAACAACACGTGGCTGAGATAAGAGGCCAAGTAAAGCCATGTGATGCACCAAATGCACTGTTAGGTCCTATTAGGGCAGAATACATTTCCAACCTTGAAAAGTTTTATGAGGATAAGGCTAGGGAGAAGGCCATCCAAGATGACATTGCAAAGAAGAGGGAATTATTAGACGCCATGAAAGAGAGTGGGTATGATAACTATGAGATTCAAGGCTCCTCCTTTATCCCTTCCACCAATGACCCCTTTCACTATGTTCATCCTTCTTTTGGCCAACCATCAAAAGGAACAAAGAGAACAAACATTCAAAGTTTTTTCTCATCTTCTGCCAACATTGCCTCTTCTAATCCCACTTCCTCCCAGCCAAGTTCTCAATCCACTTCGGATCAACATTGGAAAAAACAATGCAAAGAAACTTATCATCAATACATTGCTAGATGGTGGTATGATTCAGATATCCCATTTAATGTTGCTCGCTCACCTTATTACCAAGTTATGTGGGACTCTGTTATAGCTACAGGAAAAGGCTTCAAAGGCTCTAGTCTGCATGACTTGAGGGGAGCTCTTTTGCAAAAAGAGATATCTTCCATTGATGAGTATTTGGTTGCGTTTAAAGATTCGTGGGTCAAAACAGGTTGTTCCATCATGTCAGATGAATGGACCAATGGAAAGAACCACACTATCATTAATTTCCTTGTTTCCTGCCATCAAGGAACCATGTTTTTGAAATTAGTGGATGCATCTGATAAGGTGAAGGATGCAGCCCTTCTATTTGAGCTTTTGGATAACATTATTCAGGAAGTTGGGGAGCAACATGTTGTGCAGACCATCACCGATAAACTATGTTCTTGCTGGTTGCTGGAAAGATGCTTGAGACCAAATATAAGACCATATTTTGGACTCCATGTGCTGCACATTGCATAGACCTCATGCTTGAGGATATAG
The DNA here is from genome assembly GCA_000404065.3 of Pinus taeda. Taxonomy (NCBI): domain Eukaryota; kingdom Viridiplantae; phylum Streptophyta; class Pinopsida; order Pinales; family Pinaceae; genus Pinus; species Pinus taeda. Next base: position 13,407 of record APFE030618901.1, read on the forward strand.
GCAAAGTGGAGTGGTTAAAAAACATTGTAGAGCATGCCAGGTGCATTACGAAATACATTTACAACCACTCATGGGTATTGAGCCTAATGAGGAAAAACACTGCGAGCAAAGAGCTTGTTAGGCCTGCAATTACGAGATTTGCAACTCACTTCCTCACGTTGCAATGTCTCAATGGTCAACATAAAAACTTGCAGAAAATGTTTTCCTCTGAAGAATGGTCTGAATCTCGGTGGGCTCGTAAGACCAAATGGAAAAGACACCAAAAAGAAATTGTTAAACAGTTATTTTTGGAAAAGGTCTATAGAGAATGTGAAAATTATCGAGCCCCTTGTTAAGGTGCTAAGGATGGTGGATGGGGAAAAATTGGCCATGGATCAGGCAAAGGAGCAGATACAGGCAACTTACAAGGACAGGTTAGCTAAATATGGTCGTATATGGGAGATCATTGATAACAGATGGAACAATCAACTCCATCATCCTAGACATGCAGCTGGGTTTTTTTGAACCCAAAGTATCATTATAAAAATCCGATAGGAGATCTGCATGATGGGGAGGTCAGATTTGGATTGATTGATTGCTTGGGGCGCATGGTCCCTAGACATGCAGAGCAGTTGGAAATACATAGACAACTTATTATTTTCACTATGGCAAGTGGTACCTTTGGCAAAAACTTGGCAAAGATGGCAAGAGATGTGGACCAACCAGGTAAGCAATTCCAATTTCCAATTTGTTTTTCTTTTCAAGTTAATATTGTTTACGTTCTTTACAATTCAAATTATAAACTAAGTTACTAATTAATGTCTTTTTCTTTGCAGCACATCGGTGGGAGTCATTTGGTGGCCAGTGTCCTCAATTGCAAAGGTTAGCAATTAGAGTCCTCAGTCAAACTTGCAGTGCTTCAAGTTGTGAGAGCAATTGATCTGTTTTTGAGCGCATACACACGAAGAAGAGAAACTGTTTGGAACAAAAACGATTAAATAATCTTGTTTTCGTGCAATACAACCTTCGACTAAGGAGGAACCAAATGATGAGCAAAACGCCTGATCTAGATCCCATTGTGTTCTTGTGCTTCCATTAGGTCCACTTCTATTGTTATTGGTGGCATTGATACTGAGGTTGCAGATCAAGTTGAGGCATCCTCAGACTCTGAACCAGGTGATGTCTATGTAGCTCCTGATGATGATCATGTGGCTAGTAGTGGTGATGAACTTGATGATTGATCATGTGTACACTGTAGACTTGTAGTAGGCCAATGGCCTCATAGCTTGCAGCATTGTTTTTGGACTTTATAGGCCATTTAGAGCCTCATTGCTTATGTATTTTGCTATTTTGTCGATGATGTGTATTGCACTCGGTGCCATTTCAATATATTCACCTTTACATGGTATATAAATGAACAAACTTTCCATATTTTGTCTCTATTGGCTTGGAATCATGGTTTTAAATCTTAAAAATAGTTTTGTTTCATTAAAAATTAATTAATTTATGTATTTTTTTAAAACTGGTTCGTTTAGACCAAACCAGTCCCAGTTAAACTGGTTCCGATCGGTAAACCGGTTCATTAGGTGGACCAGTCCGATCACCGGTTCTGGTTTTAAAAACACTGATACTAACACACCTATTTTAGTTTGCCCAGTGAGATGGGTCGTCACCCTAGTGTATGAGCCATTTCGAATGCTATTGCATTCACTACATCTCCATTTGTACGAACCACCACCAGAGATTTTGCCAAGAATTTCCACATATTGCCATAAAGGAGATCTTGGATCTTTATTGACATTTATTCCTTCACTGGGTTCATGTTGTGATGGTTCCATCTTTATGACCCCTGCATTTATAATAAAATATAAATCAATAAAACTATCATTCTCAAAACAAAATTCTAAATTGTTATTCCTAATAGATATATATGTGTGTGTGTGTGTCAGGCAAAATAAAATTACAAAAGAATATAAAATTCTAAATTATTATTTTATAATAAATAAATTTAAAAAAATAAAATAATTAAATAATTATTATACTTAATTTAAAACTAACAAACAATAAACCATATAAATCATTAATACTTAACATAACTGATCATAATTGTTAAAATATAAAG
>APFE030618905.1:0-11669 GCA_000404065.3 Pinus taeda
GTGTGTCTACCTTCATGGTCTTAGCTAAGTGAATGCACAAGTACATAACTATTTTGAATGGATTTTTTTCTTTGAATTCTAATGTCTAGGTGTGAGGGAAGATGCATGCTGAGTGGAAATATATTTTGTGTATTATAACTAAGTTAAATATTGAATAGAAGTGGATAAGGTATATTATAGGAACACGTTAAAGACTATATCCATACACCCATGTGTGTAATTACATACAAGTATTGGTATAAAATTATTGAGTGAAAACTAGTGGCCTGTAGTGGATTTCCATATTAGTGCCATGAACGAAGTCTAAGTAAATATTGAGGGCCTCTACTGAGCTATCAGGCCTTAGTCATTCCTTAAGGAAACATAGAAAGAAATTTAAATTTATGGTGATGTATCTATGAAGATAAATGTTGTGTTGTGAAAAAGAATAGGAAGACTCAATGAGAAATAAAAGAAGAGAAAGTGTGTGATTGCAACCAAGGAAGATATGGTTCAACGAAGTGCAAGTGAAATAAATAAGTGAGATGCTAAGCCAAGGGTTTCAAGAGATAGAGAGAAGAATTTGATAGTGAAAAGAAGAATGTCGAGAAGAGGAAGTCTAGTGAAAACAAAAGGAGGAGCATCAATTCCTCTTGTATTGCAGTTTTGGTTTGAAGATAAAATCATTAGTGTTTGGAGTTGAAAACAAACTTGTCATCATTTTGGGACCAAGAGATATACTTGTCAACATTTTGGGTCCAAAGGATATACTTTTCGGTGTTTTTGGAATGAGAGATATACTTCCTAGTGTTTTGGGGCCAACAGATACACTGGTGATTGTTTTGGAGATAAGAGAAAGAACATTAATGTCTTAGCCCAAAGTTTTGACCTTGTGGGTGATTCGATTTGACCTTTAGTCCATGGTCCATTCAATAAATTCTCCTCTCCATAGGATACCTAATTGACTATTCTACACTCTTTACACTTGGTGGATTCCAATATTGACAATGCTTGATTTCTCTCAACACAAGTGACTCAATTCATCCCCTATTTTGGATTCACAAGAATATACTGCTTCGATTTCCCATGAAATCATATGAGAGATATTGCTTAGCATGTAACATATTTCTCTTTCATATTTTTTCCTAGTGGTTAACATCCTCACGTCTTTGGTGCTTCTCTTGACGCTTAATGCCTTCACTTTTTTGGTGATTTGGGATAAACCTCCCACATCTTTGGAGACTTGAACCAAGTATCTTCTCACATCAACATTATTGGCTAAGTTCTCTCAAAGTGTTGGTATGTCGATTGAATCCGAAATTTGATTTACCTCTTCTTCTCTTTTCCTGTGGTGATTAATATGTGTCTTAGATTGGTGTCTTAATACTTCCTTGTATTGATCCTTGATTGAAGTATATCCATTATGAATGGATGCACCATTCAACCAAATTTTAATATATGTATGTTAAAATAATGGAGTAATTTCTAGAGCTATATTATTATTAGCATTTTTTTGTGTCTCATTGATATTGTATAGATTTTAGATTCTATTTATGAGCATTGAGGATGTTGTTCAAAATCCTCAACCACTTTGTAACCCTATATATGTAAGTTCTTTCTTCTCATATAATTGTAAGGTGTGAGTGTAGGAAGTCTCTAGGTTGAACATTGCCTCACTTAAGAGTTGTATATCTCTTCTTCCATTGCTTTGTCTTCTAATTTTATTTTTTTGGTGTCAGAGCCTTATTGGAGAGGCATTGTTCCCTATGGTGTGACTGCGTAACAGAGTTGTGTGGATTGTTTGTGGCATCGTTGATTTTGTTGTGTAACCAGGGGAATGTTTCATTTGTGCGTGTGACTTGAAAACCATCTTGCGTGTGGAGAGGTGTGTTGGCCTATGAGTTGAAGTCGTGTTGGTTATCAATGCCACATTCATGTAGCCAAGGTGTTGTGTGGAGAAAAGAGTAGATTTGTTGTAATCTGGATGAATGCAAGGTGTGAGTGCAAGTCGTGTCCAGTTTGAGATTTACCTCACATGAGAGCTCCATCTCTCTTCTTCCATCACTTTGTATTCTATATTTTTGTTGTTTATGTACACATATATAAAGGAAAGGGAGTATTTCACTTTCTAGGTTGGAATGTAAATTAAATCCCACACTAAGATGGTAGGAAGAGAATGTGTTTAAGCTTGGGATTTTAAACTCTATAGTAATGTGTATACTCTGTGAGGTACAAAAGGGTATGTTTGTGCTTGTTGGAAACCAAATCAATTGATGATATTTGTGAGATGGTATCCTTTTTGTACATTCCATTGTCAATATATTGGGCATTTTATAATGAGCATAGCCATAGCTTGAGATCCTCATCTCTTCTCCAAGTCATGGCTAAAGGCAGGCAAGTATTGTTTCCCTTTCTAGATTAGAATGTAAACTCAATCCCACACTAACCTGGTAGTAAGAGCAAGTGTTTAAGCTTGGGATTTTAAGCTCTAGAGTTATGAAGTGCAAAAGAGACATGAGTAATTAGTGATATGTTTGTGCTTGTTGGCAACAAGATTAAATGGTAATATTTACGAGATCATATCCCTTTTGCACATTCCACTCCCAATATATTGGGAATTTTATAGTGATTATAGTCAGACCTCGAGATCCTCATCTCTTCTTCAATTCAGTGAGGGATCAAGGTTTATGGTTGCTCAAGATAAAAAGTAGCAAGAGTACACCTCTTAAATTCCCTTGAGGATATGGTTTGGTCAAAAGGTGGTAATGGAATTGATAATGAAATTGGTAAAGGAAAAAGGATAGTGCCCCATATGCTCTATTAGCGTTGAGGGGACTAGGTATGTGATAGAGTGGTTTGGTCAAAAGGTGGTAATGGAATTGGTAATGAAATTGCTAAAGGAAAAAGGATAGTGCCCAAAACCCTCTATTAGCATTGAGGAGACTAGGTTTGTGATAGAGTGGTTTGTTCAAAAGGTGGTAATGGAATTGATAATGAAATTGGTAAAGGAAAAAGGATAGTGCCCCATACTCTTTATTAACATTGAGGGGATTAGGTATGTGATAGAATGGTATTATAGAAGAGTTTAGAATGGGCCAGAATAGGCCACTAAACTAATGTTATTTGAGTTATAAATCTAGTATATAACATTGAACATTGAATGAATCTCTTAGAGCTGGGAAATTGTAAGAGATGAATGAATAGATGGTTTAGCTAATTACTTATTGCTTTGTGCTTCTAAAATCTAACTAGGTTACGGTTGTTTGGGCACATAATATTGTTACTCCATGGTATTAGCTCATGGTATTGTAACAAAACCTCGTTATATGAATGCAACCTATTTACATGCTTTAGTAATTCTCCATAGTAAAATAAAAGTCTAAATGGTTTTGTCCATTACTAGATTTTCCACATAGATTGATGATTTTTATCATTTTACTTTGTTTAATTTTAGCTGATGATTTAGGCCTATAAATTGTAGTGGTCGATAGAAGGGGTGTTGGTTTAGGCCAATAAATTGTAGAGGTTGATAGACATTTGGGTTTATAAATTGCAATGCCGTTGTTAGAGAGCACAAATGTTTGTTATTTATTTTTTATCTAATTTTAATTATAATCCATTTATAGTGGAAACTTTTATTATCATAATAAAATAAACATGTAATTTGGAATTAATAATTTTGGTGGATGAGAAAACAAATCTTTTTCCAAACCATACAAATTCTTAAAATGAAACATACTCGTTGCACATTTTAGGGATACAAATTGGAGCGGTCGTGGGAAGGTTTTTTAGTGAGGCAATGTTTGATAGGATGACCGGGTCAAATAGAACTTTCTCAGGTTTATCTTATTAGTCCCTGCCGGAGGCATTCGATAGGATGTTGACCGGCGATTAAATTGCGGGTTGACCATGTATTTCTGCTGGTTATTCACTGTTTAACCAAAGTTTATGCTCAGTGCTTTGCTCGCCAGAAAACTTTAACCAAAGTTTTCGGTTTACCCTCTTATTGCCCGCCTCACTTCGCCCGATGCGCGTACAACTCAATTTATCCTAAGTTCTTTCTGGGGCGGCAAGACTAGCCAACACCTAAGCCAAGCACACAACTTAATTTATCCTAAGTTCTTTCTGGGACGACAAGATTAGCCAGTACCTAAGCTAACAGCATCAACGTTTAGACGTTTGTTCATTTGCATGTTGACCACCTGTAAGCCTGTGTTTACCACCCAAGCTTACACAGTGTATGGAACCCTGTCAAAGCTTATATGACAAGCACAAAAAACCCTGCGAGGAGCCTTCCACCTCTGTGTACTTGTTCCTAACTCTGGTGAGTTCTTTTGATCTACACCGAAGCCATAGTTTGCATTGTTTCATCGTGATGTCTCTATCCGACAAAAGTCCCAGTACAGTAAGGCAATGGCTCGCACCTTGAGCGTCATCGATGAATTTCTGTATATGGATCTGATCTGATAGAAATTCAGTGTCTGAATCTTGTCTTTTTGGATCACAGGGGCAAAGATTTCATGCAGGACTTTTTAGCTTAAATTTTTTGAATTTGGCAGAGAATTGAAAACAATGGAAGCCAGCGCCGGCTTGGTTGCCGGTTCTCATAACAGAAACGAGTTCGTGGTCATCCATGGACATGAGGAGGTCGGAAATTTATGCAGGACGTTGGTTTTTCATACGCATTGTGAGTTACGTTCGGGTTGTTGTGCTGATTTTAAATTTGAGACTTAGAAAATTTGTTTTCTTGTGTTGCATTGCAGCCAAAGCCTTTGAACACGTTGAGTGACCACGTCTGCCAGATTTGTGGCGAGGACGTCGGGCTTAACACGGACGACGAGCTGTTCGTTGCCTGTAATGAGTGTGGGTTTCCTATCTGTCGGTCGTGCTATGAGTACGGCAGACGAGAAGGAAATCAATTGTGCCCACAGTGCAATACTCATTACAAGCGTCAAAAAGGTTATTTTTTGTTCTGGAACTCTTTAAAATTTTATGTTGAATTTGGACGTTCTCGGTAGCCTTGTAGCATTGGTTCAGGTTGAATTTGAACATTCTTGACAAATTTATTATACTTCATGTCGGATTCTTGAAAAGTTCTAATTTGATGTTGAATCTACATGGTTTCGCCCGTATGAAAGTACGATTCAAGCTAAATTTCCTAATTCATGTTACATTTCAACGTTCTTTGCAAATTTATTCTAATTCGAGTCGAGTTCTTCAAAAGTTTGTAGAGTTTATGCTGAATGTGCATGTTCTCGACAGTATGAAAGGATAACCCATGTTAGCTTTGCAAATTTGGGTTGAATTTGAACGTTCCTGATAAATTTAGTTTAATTCGGGTCGAGTTTGCACGGTTTTGTCAAATTTACCGTCGAATTCAAATCGAATTTGCCATTTCTTGACCAATTTACCGTCCATCGTTCCGCATTTGCACATTCATGGTAAATTTAGCACGATTTATGACTTTAATGATGCGAATTTGGTCATATGGTACGGCATTTGCAGGGATTCCACGTGTGGAAGGTGACGATGATGAAGAAGACGTTGATGACATAGAACATGAATTTAATGTGGAGACTCAGCAAAGAAACAGGTCGCAGATCACCGAGGCGATGCCCCACGGACGCATGAGCTATGGCCGAGGTCCCGACAACGAAAATTCATAGATTGCTCATAATCTAGAGATTCCTCCACAGATTCCTGTACTTGCAAACGGCCACTCGGTACTGATCAATGCCCTGAATTTTCTTTGACGAAATTTCTGGAGAATGCATAGAATTTGATTAAGTGTTAGAAAATCTTGCCGCAATGCATAAAATTGGCTTTTACAAATTCTATCTTTGCATTTGTTGGAAGTAATAAACATTTAGAAATTTGTTTGAAGTCGTAATCAAATGGTTTTGACACAAGATGCAAGAGAGGTCCTAAAAAATACAAAATTTGTGACAAAGAAAATGAGTCAGGATGCTTTTTACCAAATTCCAGAAATGTATTTGGAATTTAATCGAATAATTTGTTGCAAATGCTTAAGTTACACCAAGAGATAGAAAAATTGCTTCCAGGGTTTTGATAGACTGAATAATTCAAAAAGAAATTAAAACAAAAGCAGAACGCGCAAAATAAACTTATGCAAGTATGGACATCTGTGTTTGAAGTTTAAAAGAATAGGTACAAAACACAGGGAGTTCAAGGCAAATGCTTGAAGCTTGGAATGATGATATTTGTCTAATGGCATTAGTTGTTGAATTAAGGTTGTGAGTGGGGAGATTCCAAGGTCATACTACGTAGACAACCAATTGCTTGCCAACCCTGCAATGCTGAAGCGTGTGCATCCAAGCTCCGAGCCGGGTAACCATTGGCTTCATTTCTGTTAATTTTTATCAAATTAATTCAATTCTACGTGGAAATTCAAAGTTTCGAACACTGTTGAGTATTGGAATGTGTTGCTTTGAAACAGGCAGTGGAAGGATCATCATGGATCCAAACAGGGATATTGGTTCTTATGGCTTTGGGAACGTGTCTTGGAAGGAGTGAGGTGATGGTTATAAATCGAAGGAAAACAAATCAGGCCAGTTGGATATGACGGAAGGGAGATATCAATATAATGGAGGGTTTGCACCAAATGAGCCTGAAGATTATATTGATCCCAATATGCCAATGTAAAAACTCTGTTCTGCTCTCTTTTGGGCTGCATGATTGAATGTTTCGAGTTTGTTCGGAAAGATCAAATTCTTCGATTTTCAGCGTTTGATGATTCTAAGCTTGAATGTTGTGCTTAGAAGCTTTGATTTTGCTGCAGGACCGATGAAGCAAGGCAGCCACTGTCCCGAAAAGTGCCAATTCCTTCAAGCAAAATAAATCCATATCGAATGGTCATTGTAATTCGACTGATAGTGCTGGGTATTTTTCTCCGCTATTGTCTCCTGAATCCAGTGAAGAATGCATATGGGCTTTGGGCCACTTCTATCGTTTGTGAAATCTGGTTTGCCTTGTCATGGATTCTTGATCAGTTTCCCAAGTGGTTGCCTATCAGTCGTGAAACGTATCTTGATCGACTGTCATTAAGGTATCTTCGACATAAACACTAGCACTTGGTATCAACTCATGCCCTAAATTGTAATAAATGAACCGAAATTATTTTGGAAATGCCAGATACCCTGCATAGACTTACATTTCAAAAATATAGACGAAGCCTTACATTGTATTATTTTGTCAGGTGCGAACGAGAAGGCGAACCATCCATGCTTGCACCTGTTGACCTCTTTGTGAGTACTGTGGATCCACTGAAGGAGCCTCCTTTGGTTACTGCCAATACAGTATTATCAATCCTTTCAGTAGACTACCCTGTAGACAATGTGTCCTGTTATGTCTCTGATGACGGAGCGTTGATGCTTACTTTTGAATCTCTCTCTGAGACCTCAGAATTTGCCAGAAAATGGGTACCATTCTGCAAGAAATTCGACATTGAGCCTCGTGCTCCCGAAATCTATCTCTCTCAGAAAATTGACTATCTGAGGAGCGAGAGCCTTCCACCTCTGTGTACTCGTTCCTAACTCTGGTGAGTTCTTTTGATCTACACCGAAGCCATAGCCTGCATTGTTTCATCTTGATGTCTCTGTCGTCTATAAACTCAAATATTGTGTTGCTAGATCGCAGTGCCGAGTACTTGCAGGGACTTGCTAATTACAATAACATAGAGTTCTAAACATGTATTCAGAAATTATGTGACTCATCAATGGGTATTAGTAATTGTAATTTTTTTGGCTTACCTTGGTTGAACCTCAAGTGAATCTGAAATATCATCTGCGCCAGCATCACTAGAGCATGAGGAAATTCTTAGGGCTTGTCGATATTCCTTGCCCTTGGAAGTCACGGTGGCAGCTCATCGATCTACTGCGAGCAAAGGGATGCTGGTTGAACTTTAACTGGCTTTGGATATGCATTATTTGGAACGCAAGTAGGCTCTGGAACTGGCCCCTCAAGTATCATATGAAAGAAATTTGACTTCTGCAATCTAGGGTTATACAACCATACACCTCGCGAAAGAAAGCATGTTTATCATTTTTCCGCCTCACATTTTCTACATTGATCTTTACGGAAACCCTCATTTCTTCCACCTTGGATATCAAACCCTGTCATGCGCCAGAAACCCTAAATTGTTTTATCCTTTTTCCTCAATTTCTCACCCTTTTCGGATCCGAGAGCCTTTAAATTGTGCCCAGATGATGTTTCCTCCAATATCCTCATCCTCTTGCCCTCATTCTGAAAGGAAAAGATTGTGTTGTATACACTCAACTAAAATAATGACAAATTCTACAAACAGAGATTCAAATTTAAGAGTATTTCAGCCCATACAAACAAAGATTCAAATTTAAGAGTATTTCAGCCCATACCTTCAATCATGATAAATAGGTTGCCAGGTCAAATCCCTATTACAATATTTCATTGCATTATGGGAGTTTTCAAGAGCATTAGCATTATTTATTCCTCTTCATTTTCTCGTGATCTGCTACAATACCATAAAAGGATCGTTTGAGCTTTCTTTGCATGTCCGGAGGATTTTACCTGGCTTACCGGACCAATGAATGTTACCTCTTTTCATATCACCACCATAAACTGTAATCAATGTTGCTTGCTCCAATACGAGTAAATGAAGAAAACAAAAGTTGTGCACTCGTGAGTACATACAGCTAAAGCTGTGAATGCACACAACAAAAGTTGTGCATTGGTGGTGTTTATGGACAACAAAAGATTGGCAGATAGGGAAATCGATTTCATAAAATTGATACCAACAATCTCATGTTTTAGCAGAAGGACGAAGATCCAGAAGGGGTAGCCACTTGGCTACTGCATGCAAAACCCACTTGGTGAATACAAAGCTGTGAATGCACAAAACAAAATTTGTGCATTGGTGGGACCGAGATCAGAAGTTGCCCTTGGCTGAAATTTCAGTGATCAATTTCAAGACTTCGTGAATCTCCAATACTGGAGAATGCAATGCCAAATGTTTCAGATAGAAGGCTTCCCAAGATGAATATTCATGACTACAGAGATTAGACAATAAGGGCGCACTGTTATGAAGTTTTCCTTTAATCACTTCTACTCAATCTTCAAAGGAGGCCTTTAGATTAATCACTTCTACCCAATCTTCAAAGGAGGTCGGAAGAATACCAGTCACAAGATTTTTGCCCACCGCGACCATGGCACTGCAAGTGTTCGCGCCATGAGGTAAGATGAACAAATGTTGAACTCTGTTCGAACTGTGTTGGCGACATCTGGTAAACATGCATGTTGATGTATTTCACTGTGGATGAGTGGTTGACAGATCACCTTAACGCCAGAAGCAATATTCATACTTGCACCAGCTAGGTTACTCATGAATTTGAGCCGATCTTTCATCATTTTGTTTTCTATAAATGTCAAACTTGTAGCTGCCTATAAAAATATGTTTTGGCCAGGAATCTATACCGGTAAAGTGGTATCAAGCCATCTGTTAAATTAGTTGTTGTCATCCACTTAAACTCGTGGAAAGCATTCTGTTAAACGTGTTCCCTTACAGATCTGATCTCTATAAATAAATGCATTGAGAAGGGTGTCAAATTCGGATTTCGGCGTTGGCTGCTTCCAAGAAGCTGAGTTTTATCCTTTTAAAACCTAAAAGGCTTCTGCGCCCACATCTGAAATCAATCCAATGCTATAGGTTTCGTAAAAATAAAAATAAAATAAAAAAGAGGAGTTTAACGAACTTCGTTTAAAAAATAATGACAAAATTTTAGTAAGAGTTTGATAAAACCTGGTTGAAATTTTTAGAAATCAGAATAATAGTTATAAGTTTTAGGATTTTAAGTATTTTAAAAATTTTAATACCAAATTCCAAAACTAAATATGAAAACTAAATATGAACAAGAGTAATCTGACTCAACAGTTCTAATAAATGTGACCAAACATTGTATCAGGTAGGGCGCACTGTTATGAAGTTTTCCTTTAATCACTTCTACTCAATCTTCAAAGGAGGCCTTTAGATTAATCACTTCTACTCAATCTTCAAAGGAGGTTGGAAGAATACCAGTCACAAGATTTTTGCCCATCGCGACCATGGCACTGCAAGTGTCTGCGCCATGAGGTAAGATGAACAAATGTTGAACTCTGTTCGAACTGTGTTGGCGACATCTGGTAAACATGCATGTTGATGTATTTCACTGTGGATGAGTGGTTGACAGATCACCTTAACGCCAGAAGCAATATTCATACTTGCACCAGCTAGGTTACTCATGAATTTGAGTCGCTCTTTCATCATTTTGTTTTCTATAAAGGTCAAACTTGTAGCTGCCTATAAAAATATGTTTTGGCCAGGAATCTATACCGGTAAAGTGGTATCAAGCCATCTGTTAAATTAGCTGTTGTCATCCACTTAAACTCGTGGAAAGCATTCTGTTAAACGTGTTCCCTTACAGATCTGATCTCTATAAATAAATGCATTGAGAAGGGTGTCAAATTCGGATTTCGGCGTTGGCTGCTTCCAAGAAGCTGAGTTTTATTCTTTTAAAACCTAAAAGGCTCCTGTGCCCACATCTGAAATCAATCCAATGCTATAGGTTTCGTAAAAATAAAAATAAAATAAAAAAGAGGAGTTTAACGAAGCTACCATTTCGTTTAAAAAATAATGACAAAATTTTAGTAAGAGTTTGATAAAACCTGGTTGAAATTTTTAGAAATCAGAATAATAGTTATAAGTTTCAGGATTTTAAGTATTTTAAAAATTTCAATACCAAATTCCAAAACTAAATATGAAAACTAAATATGAACAAGAGTAATCTGACTCAACAGTTCTAATAAATGTGACCAAACATTGTATCAGGTAGGGCACACTGTTATGAAGTTTTCCTTTAATCACTTCTACTCAATCTTCAAAGGAGGTCGGAAGAATACCAGTCACAAGAATTTTGCCCACCGCGACCATGGCACTGCAAGTGTCCGCGCCATGCAAGTGTCCGCGCCATGAGGTAAGATGAACAAATGTTGAACTATGTTCGAACTATGTTGGCGACATCTGGTAAACATGCATGTTGACGTATTTCACTGTGGATGAGTGGTTGACAGAACACCTTAACGCCAGAAGCAATATTCATACTTGCACCAGCTAGGTTACTCATGAATTTGAGCCACTCTTTCATCATTTTGTTTTCTATAAAGGTCAAACTTGTAGCTGCCTATAAAAATATGTTTTGGCCAGGAATCTATACCGGTAAAGTGGTATCAAGCCATCTGTTAAATTAGCTGCTGTCATCCACTTAAACTCGTGGAAAGCATTCTGTTAAACATGTTCCCTTACAGATCTGATCTCTATAAATATTCGGATTTCGGCGTTGGCTGCTTCCAAGAAGCTGAGTTTTATTCTTTTAAAACCTAAAAGGATCTTGCGCCCACATCTGAAATCAATCCAATGCTATAGGTTTCATAAAAATAAAAATAAAATAAAAAAGAGGAGTTTAACGAAGCTACCATTTCGTTTAAAAAATAATGACAAAATTTTAGTAAGAGTTTGATAAAACCTGGTTGAAAATTTTAGAAATCAAAATAATAGTTATAAGTTTCAAGATTTTAATTATTTTAAAAATTTTAATACCATATTCCAAAACTAAATATGAACAAGAGTAATCTGACTCAATAGTTCTAATAAAAGTGACCAA
>APFE030618915.1:0-39680 GCA_000404065.3 Pinus taeda
ATACAATCAAATAAAGTACAGTTGATATGGAGTGCCGCAAGAAAGGAAAGTCCAATGCTTCTACGTTGGAAGCTATCTTTCCAATGGTGGAAGATTATATTTCGCAGAAACTTCAGATTCAAGAAAGAGATCAGAAACGTGGAAGGAAGAGGACTATTGATGGCGATCGAGATCAGAAACGTGGGAAGAAGAGGAATCTTGACGGCAAAGTCCATACCCCTGAATGGAGAGAAGCAGTTATTCATGTTGCAGAAAGAATTCCAATGGATCTTTTGATCAGCGAGTTCAACAGATACTATAAGAGCAGAATAATTTCTGCAGGCACAAGTGTTCGAGATATTAAAGGAGATATAAAGTCTTCTGTTCAAAAGGGAAAAGAAAAGGAAGGTAAATTCATTCATATTCCTGGAGATGTTTTAAAGGAAGTTTTTCTGAAACTCCCCCTTCATGATTTGTTGACTTGTAGATCGATATGTGATTACTGGGCTACTGTCTGTGCTTCCAAATTTTTTCAAGAAAATTGTACCAGTACTGAAAAATGCATCGTTATTAACAACTGCAACTTAGACATGTGGGTTTTTAGCATTATCTCAAAGAGCTGGTTTTTGTTGAAGGTCCCTTGCAATTGGGATAATATGGGCCTGAAAACTCTGGGCATCAAAGCTAGCAGTGAAGGTTTGTTTTTAGTAGCTAGATCTGACTGCACATTGCATGTTGTTAATCCTCTCACTGCCCAGGTCAAGAGTTTGCCCAAGATCTCTAGAGAGACACGTACCAGTGGTAAATTTCTGAACCTTCTTGTTGTCCATGGAACAGCTGAGATGTACACTGACAACAACACAGGGCATTTTAGAGTTTATCTGTTTGGCAATTGGTATCATGAGGGCCATAGTCTTGTTCATGTTGCTGGATATAATTCCATAACTGAGATGTGGACATTGAAGCCACTTTGCCCTTTTCTGGGTGATGTTCCTGTGAGATCAAAGAGTTTTCCATCCAGGTTATGGAGCTATAAGAATGACAGTGTTATTTATGTCTTCTCAGCAACCTATCAATATTTTCATTATTTGTGTAATGATCCTGTAAATAACAATGACAAAAAAGCCTATGCTGAAATCCATGGAGATAGGGTTGAGAATTTCCCAGAAACAATTCAAATGGAAAAACATCGCCCAGAAACATGTTACAATAATGTTGCTTTACCAGCTGTGATCCCCCATATTAGGGGAGGTATTAATTTAGGAATGATATTTGTTGGAAGAGTGAAGCAAAATGATGATGGAAAACAGGTATATGGGAGACTACCAATAGTGTGTCATGCTGATATAGGATTGTGGAAATATACTCCAGTAAGCAGGATATGGATTATGATTGACACCATCCCTGTTGCATCTATTGAAAGTATGATCAAATCATCAGAAGGAACTGATTTTATTGTAGTTGGAGATGACCATGAGCATATTTGGCTTATGTTAAGGGGAGGCAATAGTATGTTGCATTATAAATGGGAGACTAGGCAATGGTCATTGGAGCCTGGGTGTCCAGGTGGGGGATATATGGATGCCCGCTGGAAAGCAACATTCGAGAATCTCAAATTTAATGTTAAAGTGAATGGTTAAGTTTGATTATTGATCTATATTTTCACTTTTGTATATAATTTTATATAATTTTATTGAAAATTTTATTTATAAAGGTGATCACCTTATTGCTGCTTTTATTTTTATTGTTGCCCAGTTGAATTTAAGTTGATTATTGATCATATTTTTCACTTTTGTAAATAAATATTATTTTAAAGAAATTTGTATTTATAAAAAAGGTGATCAACTTATTTGTTGTTTTTTATTTTTATTGTGCCCAGTCACCTTCTATAAGCTCGATTAAGGTATTTTTTAAAATCTGTTTTTTTTATAGTGCAATTCTATTTTTATTAAGAAAATTTAGAACAATTTTTTAAATAAAAGAAAATCCTAATATACATATGATATTAAAATGTATAGCATATAGATAGTAGTTATAAATTAATATCTGTTTTACCATATAAATTAAAATATTGAATTTGTATGCATATTTAAATTTACTTAATAAGCACATAAAAAAAATAATTACAAAGATTCTTAAATATGAATATATACCCTATTTTACCATGGACATTATTAACTTCTAAATAGACTTTCTTACAATACCATTGGCCAATGCTATGGCTTGTCAATACCACATACCAAAAAACCATAATTCATTTCAAAATCAATTTTTTTCACAAATATATATTTTTAAATTTAATTTGGTAACATTTTTAAAATTAAAACTTAATACTTACAATAAACATACAATATAACAAGATTCTCAACCATTTTACCATGGATATTATTAACTTGTAAATAACTTTTGTTACAATACCATGGGCCAATACCATTGCTTATCAATACCATTTTCCCAAAAATCATAACTCATTTCAAAATCAAAATATAACATTTTTTAAATTAGATTTAAAAACTATGGAGAGTTGTAATGATGTACATTTTTGTAAACTTTTACTTGTGGGCTCAATGAAAGAATAGTAATAACTTAAAAGTGATTTCCTAGAGATGCTCTCCATCGCAATACCTAGAGATGTTGTAATGTCATGTTTAGTCAAAATAAAATTAAAATTAAAATAAACTAAATAATAATAAAAAACATTTTGACTAGGTTGAATTAATAAAATAAAAAATAAAAATAAAATATAATATTAATAATTATAATTATAATTATTAATAAAACCAATTTAGCTCCATTTTAATTTTGGATCTAACAAGCCTATAGAGGGATCAAATGTCTTCAAGATGCAAACTTCTCTTTTAGAGTGAAAGGGGATCTTCTCAAGGGATTTGATTGAGAGCAATAAAATCTCTTCAAGATGCAAAACTCTTTTAGAGTGAAAGGAGATTTGACCCCTCACCACTCATGGTAGATCCGAAGTTAAGTTAAACCTAAGATGATATATTTAAAGAGAAAATACAAATTAGAGAACATTTTTTGTCACATATAATTTACAACTTACATAATTAAATTGACTATTCAATAATTTATATATGTAAATATACATGATTAATAATAATTTGTATTTGTGTATAATATCTTTGATATTGATTTTATTTTATTATGACTATATTGTGATCCTGTTATATATAAACATTCATTTCTCCTTTAAAAAGAACATTTTCCACTTTGCATGTTATTTTTCTCACTTGGAATGTGGTGCATGTTATATATTTTTATTGAAATTTTGTAATTATTCCTTTTTTAATGAGGGAAAAATCTTAATTTCCATTAGATGTTTTTATGAAAACTACATTCTATATATGCATTGAAGTGCATTAAAAAAATGGTTGATACAACTAGTTCAAAAATGATCAAAAGATGAGGCCTCATATGAGGGCCCTTTCTGTTTCCATAAATACTAATGTCTATCAATAGACACAAACATAACATCATTATCTATCTATCTATCTATCTATCTATCTATCTATATATATATATATAATATATTAGTAATATATAATATATATATATATATAAATAATATCTTCTTAGTCTCCTAGGAATTTTAACTCATAAAAAACATAAGTGTAATAAGTGATCAATGTAAAGTGTTCATCAATAGACTCTTTAAGAAATACGTGTGATAATACTCATAAGAGGTCCCATCTAGTTGCTCCATAATCTTCCAAGTGCCTAGATTGTGTTCAACCCATGCCTTAGAGAGAGTGTATGTGATTGTGTTCCTTTCTCTATATATACGACACCATGAAATCTTATCAAAAGCAATCTTTAATTGTAAAATATATTCAAGGATATGATGAAGTGTGTGCTTGTGACATCTGATAAGCTCATTAAATCAATTGATAATAATATTGAGTCTCCTAAAATATTCCATTGTGGACATCCCTTCTCAATAGAAAACAAGAGAAGAAGCTTGAGACTCAGCAGTTCTCCATAGTTTTTAGTTCCTTTGCCCAACCCGAACTATAGCTTGGAGAAATGATTATCCTTATGTAACACAACCCCAACCCCTCCCCCACACTCTCCCCCAACATTTTGTAATCATTCTTCCTTTTCCTAAAGCATGGATTTTTTTGTCTAAGTCTTAGAGATTTAGGTAAATTTGCATCATTATGAATAATTTCTCTTTATATATACATTTTTTAAGTATAGACTTTATGAGTTATACTAAATTTTGTTATATATATATAGATATATAACAAATATATTTAATATTTATGATAAAATTTATCCTTTAAACATGATAAAGTATCCACTATAATATTAATTTCTATGTTTATGTAAAAAATATATTTTCATAATTATATGATATTTTTATTTTATATAAATACAAATTTCTTTATTAGAAGATAATGGAGATCTTTGACTTGGTAGGTGTTACATGTCTTCATTGGTTTACGATAGAGAATAAATATATAAATTTAGGGATTTAAATTAGGGTTTTATATTAAGATATAGGATTTGTACAATTTTTATCTTATTTATCAATGTGTAGACATATCAACCCATGAGGTGTAGACTAATTGGTTTGGGTGAGGTTTAGACATCCCCACCTCCTCGTACAAACTCGGTGAATAACATCCTATTGGTAATGATAAATCGATGAATAGATGAATAGCACTCGGTGAATAACATCCCATTAGTCATGATAACTCAGTGAATAACATCCATAACATCCCATTAGTCATGAGTTAATAGCATCCCCACCTCCTCGTACAAACTCGGTGAATACCATCCCATTAGTCATGATAACTCAGTGAATAACATCCCTACCTTGATCCTCATACAAACTCGGTGAACTACATCCCACGTGAATAAAATCCCATTATTCATGAGTTAATCCTAGGTGAATATCATCCCATCACCCCCATCCCAGGTGAATAACATCCCATTAGTCACGATTTAATCCCAAACTCAGTGAATAACATCCAATGTGAATATCTTCCCATTAGTCATGAGTTAATCCAATGTGAATAACATCCCATCACCCCCATCCTAGGTGAATAGCATCCCATTAGTCATGATAAGTGTCAATAGCATCCCCACTAGTGAATAACATCCCATTAGTCATGAGTTAATCTGAGGTGAATAGCATCCCATCACCCCCATCCTAGGTGAATAGCATCCCACTAGTCATGATAATTGTGAATAGCATCCCCACCTCCTCGTAAAAACTCGGTGAATAACATCCCATTAGTCATGATAACTTGGTGAATAACATCCCCACCTTGATCCTCGTAAAAACTCGATGAATAACATCCCAGGTGAATAGCATCCATGAATAACATCCCATTGGTCATGAGTTAATCCTAGGTGAATAGCATCCCATTAGTCATGATAACTATGAATAACATCCCCACCTTGATTGTGGTACAAAGTCGGTGAATAACATCCCCACCTTAAATAGCATCCCATTAGTCATGAGCTAGTCCCAAGTGAATAACATCCCATTAGTCATGATAACTGTGAATAGAATCCCCACCTTGATCCTTGTACAAACTCAGTGAATAACATCCTATTAGTCATGGTACAAACTCGGTGAATAGCATCTAAGGTGAGTAACATCCCATTAGTCATGTTAACTTAGTGAATAGCATCCTCGCTTTGATCCTCGTACAAACTCTCTGAATAGCATCCCATTAGCTCGTGAATGGCCATCCCATTAGTCATGATCCTAATACAAAATCTAGCGTCCCATTAGTCCTCATACAAAGTATGTGAATAGCATCCCATTAGTATGTGAATAGCCATCTCAATAGTCATGATCCTAGTACAAACTCTAGCATCCCATTAGTCCAATAACATCCCCAATTGTCCTCGTACAAACTCGGTGAATAACATCCCATTAGTTCCTCTTACAAACTCAATGACTAACATTCCATTAGTGGATAGATCCTTCCATCTTACAAGCATATTGACTAAGATCTAGGCTAAGCTTAGTAAAAAAAAATGAATGTGTAGACATATCATTATGAAGAATACTCAATTAAATTATTCATTTAATAATATTATATACATGAGTTAAACTATTTTCTATTTAGAAGTAGTTTAATTATTTATTTCAAAATTTGATATACATCATTTGATTTCAAACTTTTTAAACCAATCAAATAAGTTATAAAACGAAATTTAAAATGGTTAATAATATCACATAAATATCTATATAATAGCATTTAAAACAGAAAAGCACATACTCCTGATTTATTCGTATGCCACACCTTATTTAAAAGATGTTATGAGTATGGAAATGGTATAAACGAAGTGTTCTAATTTTCTTTTGTTGGTTTTACAGATTATAATAAATTTCATTCGATTATTGTTTCATTTGTTTATTGTTTATTGTGTATGTGAGTGAGTTGGCTAATCAAAATATTTATTATATAGATGAGTTCAAAATATATTTATTAAAAAAATAATAGTGTATTGAAAGACGCTTTCTATAGGTTAGTGTAAGGGAGATCTGTAATTCTTTCTATTCTCAACATTAAGTTGACAAAAATGAGGTCATGATGTCAAGTCCTTAGGCTTCTTATTTTTATGGATATTATTCGTCTCACCAACCTCATTTTTAGATAGGTTTCCAAAACCGAAATAGGCTTGTTTACTATGGGTAACATCCTTGAAGTGAGGGGAAGTGGCTTGTGATCCTTGGGATGTGGATTCCATTAAAACATTGCAATGATTACTACTCAATATGAGGGACCAACATGTAACATCCCATTTAATATTTTTGTTAAGTCAATTCACCTTAGAAAATTTATGCCTTGATTTTTTATCCAAAACACCATGAAATTCATGAATGCAGTTATATATTTATATATATTATTATTATATATATATATATAATATATATATATATATATATATATATATATATATAAATATAATATCACGCGAGAAATGAAACAAAACTCATTCTTATCATATATTAAATATCGACTATGATATTACATGCAAATACAAAAAGCTAGCTAGAAAGAAAGTGGCTTAGGTGATGGCCTCCAAAAATTGCTCCAATATTGAATTTGGACTCTCGGACTATAACGAGAAATGAAGCTCCAATAGCAGATCTGGGTGATCCCCACTCATCCAAAGTTCTCCAAATGTGCATAACAACTAATGTCATTGAAGCCCAATGCAATTTATAGATTAAATATACACAACAATGAGTTCAGTTTTCTTCCAACACACCAAGAAACCCAATGGATTTCATCTTAAGGCTTTTATATCTTGAAAACCCAAGTTCCCAAACTCTCCAAAATAAAATACTCCAAATCCATGATATGCCCAAACGAATTGCTCCCCCATACTTATAAAGACTTGATGGATCTCTCTATAATATTCTAGAAACACTTATTTAATTATTCCTTGCACCTTTATTTTATTTTTATTCGAGAGGCTTCCCCTTTTTAATTTTATTTAATTAATTTTTTATTTGATTTAATCCACTTTTTAATTCCAAAAAATAGTAAATATTCATCTACAATCTCTCCAACAACTTAAAGTCACTTTTCATCATCCTATCATATAGATCTCTTCATTCTTGTTCCAATGAGCTATTGCACTATGGTGTTTCTCCAAATAATCCTTCCCAAATGACACCTTTAGTGTATCTAGTTAAAATATGCTAATAATATCTTCATAATGTCATAATTTTTTAGAGGAGGTATAGGTGAAGTTAAGCTTATAATCTCACTAAGACAAGAAGCGACCATAAGTCTTACCCCTTCAGAAGGGTGCTCCAAGAACTTGTGTTGTATCAAGGCAAGCATGGATGGTTTTAAAGCCCAATTTAGGCTCCTATAATCTAATTTGTTCACCTTGGAAATATGTGAGTCTATTTCCTCCAATTTGAGAAGGAATTTTACTCTCATATTCATAAAATTCAAATCTTACTCAAGTGCAAAGAGCAAATATCTTATCTCTTGTTCCTTCTAGAGATCCTTTGGCTCCATTTATAGAAAATTATTGAATCCTCTTGATAAGGGTTTGTTGTTCTACTTTTTAATCTAGTCTATATTACAACCCATTGAGGAATTGTTTTGTATTATTTTCATAAGGAATTTTAATAAATCCGTTATTTAAAAGCTCTATTGATTACCTTGAAACAACATATACAAGGCTCTTGAAGCAATGCTATAGCATCTATAGACTCTCCTAGCCATATAATCAATATTAGCCACTAATCAAGCCCCTAAAATACACTATGTGACTTATACAACCATATATTAAATGTTAGTATAACCAACTAACACCAACAACATACTTTCCCCAACCATACTATCACTCATCTATTAACACACTAATATCAATAACATACTTACTAGGAACATAACACTAACAATATAGTGACATGGCATCTACAACAATGTAACTACATACAATTTTTCCATTCAACAAATACATCTATTGGCACTGTTAAACATGTACAATACTCACACAATAGCTATTACTAGTAGGGACAATATGACATCATACATCAATTTGACCCCTTAAGATTGACACTTACCTTTACATGGATTTTAAAGCATTCTGCAACATATGTATGATTCTACAAACTATTAACAACCCCAAAACATCACACCCATCACACAACATTTGTTCAAGTCAATTGCACCTTGGTTCAATGCTCGTTGATTAGGTTTTTCGCACCTTGCATTGCATGCCACTATTCGCACCAAAACTCACATGTTTCTCCACGCATTATCTGCAACCATTAGAGAAATTTTGAAGTAAAAAATGAGACTCAAAACAAAAATGTACAACAAAAAACAACTTTATAAGAACCAATAGAATTCAATATGATGATGTCAACCATGGTGGATGATTCACCATTTTTTGACTAAAAAGGTAAAAGGATAAAAAATAAAATAAAATAAAATAAATACTTTTTCAAATTGTATTTTCACCTTATCTCCTTACTATTTTACTCAAATTTTGAGTGGTAGCACCCGTTGGATGCGGAATTTAATTTTGCATCCAAGGAGTATCCATGTTACACACTTTCGATGGACCTACTACACAAACAATGTGAAATAGATCAATAATATCAAGGTCCCCCTCCTTCAAGCCATCAAGGATGTTCCTATCTACAATAATGACATCAAATGGGAATGCCTGAGAAGGTTAGAGAAGAGAAAAAGAGGTGACCCTACTATTAATGTCATAGGGTAGATAATTGATCTTATGATTTAAAGAGTCATCATTCCCAATTACTTAGATGATGGGAGCCCATTAGTAGATGTCCACATCAATGATGTTGTAGTTCCTAACACTCTTGTTGATTTGGGGCATGTGATAAATTTCATGACTAAGGAGACTATGTTCAAACTCAATCTCCAAGAATCTCTAAATAAGATCACCTCATTGCTACAACTTTCTCATAGATCCACAATAACACCTAATTGTATCATTGAAGATGTAATCATATCTATTGATTCTAGGGAGCATCCCACCAATTGTCTTGTCCTTTAGCCCAAGACCAAGTTTAATGGATATTCTCTCATCTTAGGAAGACTTGGTTAGTCACTGATGATGCCTATATCATAGGGTTGGAAATATAACTATCGCCAATGGACAATCTAAAAAACAAATTGTATTATATCCACTTACTTAACCTATCATTTAGCATGACTTTCCTATTTGTAAAGAAGAAGAAGAAGAATAGTACTCTTTTCTATCATTATCTTACCCTATATGTACATTAGAAACCACCATTGGCAACAAAAAAATTGATGAAGGCAATCTTTTTGATAAATTTTTGCAAAATAAGTACCCTGCTACGATGAATATATGATGGCTTAGAAGATGAATCTATTGGAAAACTTGGTTGTTCTAAATATACTTCATGGGGAGATTTGATAGCTATTTTTTTTTAGAAAAATAATGTGAAAACCATAGAAATCAACCCCTCAAAAACCTTGAAAATCAACCCCTTTCTCTTAGTTGATCAAGAAGTTCATCTTCTCACTCTCTTGAAATAACATGTTGATCCATTTGAATGGGATTATAAAGGGATGAAGAGAATACATCCTTATGCGTGCACTCACAACATGTGTGTGTGTGTGTGTGTGTGAAGGAAGATCATAAAGCTATTTGCTAGCCACAAAGGTGAATGAACCTTGCATTAAAAGACATTGTGAAAGATGAATTGCGGAAATTGTAGAATGCAAAAGTCATCTATCAAATCTCGGATAGTGAATGGGTGTCTCCCCTAGTCATTGTCCCTAATAAGGAAGGAAAATGGAGAAATTATTTTGATTACATATAACTCAAAAAAGGCACTAGAAAGAATCATTTTTGTTTCCATTTATTGACCAAGTTATTGTTGCCCTTGCAGGGAACCATTGTTATCCTTTTTGGATGGGTTTAGTCTGTATAACCAAATCTAGATCAATAATAAAGATTAGGATAAAACGAATTTAACATGTCCATGGTGAAATTTTTCTTACAAAGTTCTCCCATTTTTTTTGTGCAATGCCCCTGCCACCTTTTAGACAACTACATTGACTATATTCTCTAACTTTGTGCATGAATCAATGGAAATATACATTATGATTTTGTACCTTACTGGGATGATTTCCAAGAGGCTCTCTCAAATATATGCAAAGTATTGAAGAGGTGTGAGGAAATGACACTCTCCCTAAGCCATGTGAAATTGTTATTTCTGATGACCAAGGGGATTGTCTTAGGGAAGTTTCTCTCTTCAAATGGAATCCAAGTGGACCCTAACAAAATAACCATCATCAAGAAGGTTTATGTTCCTAAAAAATAAAATAATATTAGAAGCTTTTTAGGCCTTTCTATATATTATTCTAGATTCATCAAAGATGTTAGCAAGATTACTTCTCCTTTACTTCAATTACTAACAAAAGATGCAGATTTCTTCTTGAAAGATTTATGCCAAAAAACATTTGAGGAAATTAAAGAAAAACCAATGACAACTCCAATCCTTAGAGGTCGAAATTGGAATCTGCCATTCCATATCCATACATATGCACTAGATAAATTAGTTGGGGCACCACTAGGACAACTCAAAGGTAAACTTCCCTCTCCCATATATTTTATTATCAAAAATTTTCCAAGATTCAACTTAATTATACAATTATTGAAAATGAACTCCTTGATGTTGTATATATTCTTTAAACATTTTTTTGCATTAGAAAATTTGTTATTAGGTATTTGTACTTACTGACCATGAATTAATAACATTCTTAATGAAAAAAACAAATGTGAATGCTCGCATAATCAGCCGATTACTATTGCTACAACAATTTGATTTCACTATTGTTGAAAAAATTGGAAAAGAGAATGTTGTTGCAAATTTTCATTTAAGACTAACCTATATATAGATGTGGAATAAGTAATGGACTACGAGCTCCTTGATGAGCATATTGTTTCCATATCACTTCTATTTCCATGGTTCACTATCATTTCCAACTTCCTATTAACTGGCCAATTTCCTCCTCACTTATATTCAAGGGAGAAAAGTAAGATTACCATAAAAGTTCTTCCTAAAATTTTATTGGGAGAACCATCTTCAAGTTAGGACTAGATTGTATTTTCAGAAGATTTATGAGAGAAGATGAATTTGATGGCATCCTCTTAGCTTGTCATGATGGACCTTAGGGGGGCCATGTTTTTCCAAGATGATAGCCTACAAGATCCGACAAGGAGGATATTATTGGCCAACTCTTCATAAATATGCCCAGATATACGCTGCATGGTGTGATGAATGCTTAGTGACACTGGAATCCACTCAAAAGGATGAAATTTCTTAATAAAATCAAGTGTCTTTAGAGCCATTTGAGAAGTGGGGCATGGAATTCATCGATATGATTGATCCTCCTTTTAGAGAAAAAGGATACAATATTAGGTGAAATGACTACCTGACTAAGTGGGATGAGGTGAAAGTAGTAAAAGAAATAGATGAAAAAAATAGCTAAGTTTCTAAGATAAACCATATTTTACAAGTTTAATTTTCCAAGAGAATTGGTGATAGACTAAGGATTTGATTTCATCTCCAATCTAATTGAGGTAATAATGAAGCAAAAACACATTTGACAGAAGAGGTCCACTCCATATCACCCTCAAGGAAATGGACAAGTGGAGGTTTCTAATAGAGACTTAGATATCACCCTAACCAAGTTGATTAGGAACGACAAAAAGGATTAGGTAGAAAGACTTGTTGAGGCCACATGCTCTTAAAACACCACCTGGAGGACCACTGCTGGGTTCACACCTTATCAAATAGTATATGGAAATAAGTCCTGATTATCTATTGGGTTCAAGTATAACACATTAAGGATGGTAATCCTACTCAACATGAATCCAACCAAATCATAAGATGAAAGGTTACAACAATTAAATGAAATTGATGAATTGTTATGAAACTAACTCACAAAAAGATAGAGATCAACTACTTCAAAATCAACCTCTTCAAGGGGGAAACCTCCTTTACATTACGAAAGTGAACAATTCTTGGATGGTACAAATGACAATACCTACTTTCTAAATATAGGAGTCTAAGTGGTCCCAATATAATCAGAGACTACATAACAATAATATTGTAGGGGCACAACAATAATAATAGTGGGTTTCTATGGGGCACAATAATAACAACATGGGGATTACATGGGAAAAAAAATACAATAATGGGGTTGCACTAATAAAAATAAGGGGCTACACTAGTAGTATAGGGACCTAACATGCCCCTCTCCTTAAAAAAGTGTTGTCCTCAACACTTCAGTAGTTCTGGATGCTTCTATATAAAATTCTCATTCTCCCATGTGAAATCTTCAGTGGGTAAGTTCTTCCATTTCATAAGATACTTTGAAATTGATCAATTTTGTAGCTATCAGGTTCTGGTTTCCATGAATACTTCGGGTTCCAATATGATTTTCATTCCTCGTTAAGTTCTGACAATATTGTTTGAACTAGGAGCTTGTTGCCTATAACCTTATTTAAGCATGAAACAGGGAAAGATGGGGGCACTCAGGAAGATGTAGGAAGTCCCAATATTTTGCAACACCTTGTAAGGGCCATAGTACTTTGGTGATAATTTATTATCCTTCTTAGCTTTCTTGAGTTAAATTTGTTTGTATGTTTGTAGCCGTAGAAATACCCAGTCACCTACATCAAAACTTCTTTTGCTGCGATGTTGATCTACCTATTTTTTCATTATATTCTGTGCCAAATTGAGGTTATCCTTTAAGAGTTTGAGAACTTGTTGTTGGTAATGGTATGCCTTAACACATTCATGAGATAAAATATGACCCAAATATTCCACCTCTTGTACTCCAAAGAAATATTTAGAGGTTTTTGCATATAATTGTTTCTCCTCCAATGGTATGAGCACTCTATTAACATGTTGAACATTATCCT
This sequence comes from Pinus taeda, assembly GCA_000404065.3. Taxonomy (NCBI): domain Eukaryota; kingdom Viridiplantae; phylum Streptophyta; class Pinopsida; order Pinales; family Pinaceae; genus Pinus; species Pinus taeda. Next base: position 13,426 of record APFE030618915.1, read on the forward strand.
TCCAGTACTTGTTGTAGATTAGTACATCATCAAAAAATACTAACAAAAATTTTCTAAGGAAGGGTTTGAAAATTGAATTCATCAAACCTTGAAATGCAGAAGGTGCATTGGTAAGGCCAAAAGGCATGACCAAAAATTCATAATGACCCTCATGAGTTCTAAATGTTTTTTTCAAAATTTCTTTAGTCTTCATTCTCATTGATGATATCCTGCATGAAGATCCAACTTGCCAAAGTAAATTGATCCATCCAATTCGTCCAATAATTCATCAATGAGGGGAATGGGAAATTTATCTTTAATAGTGATCTTGTTAAGATCCATATAATCCAGAAAAATTCCCCATGATCCATCCTTCTTGTGCACTAATACTACTGGAGCAAAGGAAGAACTTTGACTAGGTTGAATTATACTAGCCTCTAGCATTTCTGCAACCATACATTCAATTTCACTCTTTTGTCCATAGGGATATTTGTAAGGCCTGATGTTTGGAGGAACACTTCCTCGAATCAAATAAATAGCATGATCATGATCAGGAATAGGTGGGAGGCCTTTGGGAGTCTCAAATACCTTAAAATGATTGTCCAAGACTTTTGGAGATTTGGAGAAATAGATGATTTTGATGTGGGAACCTCTAGTGAACATAATTGTGAAATTACACTACGTTGTTCTTTCTTTAGAATCTTTGTCATACCGTTAGAGTTGATTATATTTCCTGATTTCCCTGCGGTATCCCTTAATTCAACTTCCTTTCCTTCTGAAAATTTTTTCAAGAAAATTTCTTGAAAATTAAAAGTTATCGTACCCAAAGATTGTAGCCATTGGATTCCTAGTACAACATCAGTACCACCCATTGGAATGGAAAGCATTGGACTATTCAACACATATTCTCCGATGGATAGCTTGATATTATGGCACTTTCCAGAGAAATTTATGGTTCTTCCATTTGCAACCATCACTTGATACTCTGGTGCTGGTTATATGAATCAATTCAATTCCTTTGCTCTCTTATAATGAATAAAATTATGGGTACTCCCTGAATCAATCAACACTATTGCATTTTTCTTCTTGATATGTCATTCTATCTTCATAGTTTGAGGAGTGGTTATTCTAGCCAATGCATTACAAGATATGATTGGATTCATTTATTCTTTCTCTAGGCTTTGTTCCTGGTGTGTATTCTCTTCTTTTGATGTTTCTTGTTCCTTTTCTTCTTCCTCTTCACAATCTATGTAAAATAATTTCTTCTTAGCACACTTATGACCTTTAGTGTATTTGATATCACAATTGTAACAAAGTCCTTTTGCTCTTTTTCTTCTAATTGTTGCGGTGTCAACCTTTTAGGTTGTGGAAGGCTAGGGGTGACAACACTTCCAACTTTATAGTTGTGATTGGTAGGCTTCCATGTTGCCATAATTTTTATTTCAATTTTTCTTGCCAACCTGAATGCCTTCTCCAATGAATGAGGTTCACAAATGAGAACCTCATGTTGGATGTTATCATTTAGTGTCCCTATGAATAGATCAATCCTATGCTACTCTATAATATATTTTACCCTTACATTCGATTTTTGGAAGTCCTCAATGTGCTCCACCATTGAACCTTTCTATTTGAGATTTATCAATTGGCTAAAAAAAGTGTTTCTTTTTTAATCCTCATAATATGCTATCATTTATTCCCAAAAAATTGCCCGTGACAATTTGTTTACGAGAGAAAAGCCATCGATACCATACAAAATGATTGGGTTCCAAATATAAAGTTGCAATGTATACCCTTTGTGTGTTTTGCACATTATGGAGATCGAAATATTGCTCCATATATAGAATCCATGTTATGGGATCCTTGCCATCAAACTTCCTCATATTGATCTTTGGAACGTGATGGGTCTGTATTCCAACATTAGAGTCCATGAAATCATGATTAACATATCTTTTGTTCTCATCATGAGTTTTCTCTACTACCTTTTCACCATTAGGAAGCTTTTCTTGTAGCAACTTTGTCATACCTTCCTTCAAACCTTCCACGTATGTATTCAAATCTTCAATTTTGTCATTCTTTGAATCATGATTAACATTTCTTTTGTTCTAATTATGTGTTTTCTCTACTACCTTTTCGCCATTAAGAAGCCTTTCTTGTAGTAACTTTGTGAAACCTTCCTTCCAAACTTCCATGTCTTTCTTCCAATCTTCAACGTTATCTTTCATACCATCCATATTATCTTCCATGTCTTTCTTTAAACCATCCATCTTAGCTTTTGTTACATTTTGTGAGAGTGAAATTTGTTGCACTTGGTCTCGTAATTTTAATATATCATGTTTTATTTCTATTGGGTTGTGTTATATTCTTTCCACATAGTTAATAGGGGGTTTGAGGGGTACTCGTAACCCCACTTTATGGGGTCCGGGGCAGCGCCCCAGAAAATTTTGGTTTTGGAACGCCATATGGTTAAGGAAATATGAGAGCGGGAACCTAAACCTTGGTTATGTAGCTGACATTATTCCACAATGAATTTTTGGACGCGATGGGTTTACGGGCCATGGTATTGGATCGATGGTTGGTCCATGGTGCACTTGGACGTAGCGAATGGTTATCGGTCAGATACCTATCACGGCATGTTACTTACAGATGTAATTCGTAACATCCGAAAGGAACATAATGAAAAATTCAAAAGATGGTAGTCTTCCGTTTTTAGATCCAGTGAGAATTCTCTGTTATGTATATGTGTTTTATGTGTTATGCTCTCGCATTTTTATTTTTCCTGTGATTTAGAATTCGTATGCAGGTAATTTTTGTACGGCGTTAAAACCTACAATTTCTTCCTCTTTTTTATGAGTCATGCTAGTCCTTTTAGGTTGTTTACTAAGTGTTTCCATTTTCTTTCTTTGGGGCATCCATTAATGATAATTATGCTTCACTATTCCCTTTGAATTCCTTCAAACTAATTTTTCAAACCAAACTTATGCAAACTTCTAAAAAAACTACACACATTTTCTTACTTTGTAGGAGCTCAATGAATCTGATGTATCTCTAAAATTTAGGATCTCCAACGTCTAAAATTGCAAACTGTGGTAGTCCTCTGAGTCCTCTTTCCAACGCCACCCATTTTATCAAAATTAGATTCTCCAATAAAGTGTTATGCCCAATCTCTCAAGATGGCCTGATTATATACTTTTTCAGTAGAGCAAACTTGTGAGAAGTGCCACGTGTCCCTGTTTCAGCCTTTGGACTTGAAAATGATGCACATAAAACTAAAGTCTGTCTTATTTCTATAACTTCATACATGATTTTAATTTGATACTCAGAGAGAAAGTTATGGTGATTTTTACAAGGTCACCTGTTTTGGATGTAATTCGGGAGCCTACAAAAACCCTAACTTCCTTGGATCATATCTCTTAAAATATAGTGAGAAATGATTTGAAATTCAGACCTGTGCTGCGTCAAGATTTTAGCTAAAATTGGTTTTAAGGTCAGAGTCTGAACATTCATAGAAAAATAATTATAACTAAAATTCCACGATGACCTCTTTGTGATGGAATTCTGGAGCTTGCAAAAACCCTAACTTCCTTAGGTCATATCTCCACAAATATAGTGAGAAAATATTTGAAATTCGAACCCAAGGTTTGGAATTATTTCAACTCAAACGTGTTATTTTTTTAGCATATGAAACATCGTAGAGAAAATGTTATAACAAAAATTCCATGATGACCTATTTTGGAGTAGCAAAATCCTTGAATCCAAAGCTCTGATACCAAATGTTATGAAACCAACTCACAAAAATATAGAAAAGATTGATCAACGACTTCAAAATCAGCCTCTTCAAGGGGGAAACCTCCTTTACATTACACAATTGAACAATTATTGGATGATACAAATTACAATACCTCCTTTATATATATAGGAGTCTAAGTGGTCCCAATATAATGAGAGCCTACATAACAATAATATTCTAGTGGCACAACAATAACAATAGTGGGATTCTATGGGGCACAATAATAACAACATGGGGCTTACATGGGAACAAAAATACATTAAGGGGGTTTCACTAATAACAATAAGGGGCTACACTAGTAGTATAGGGACCTAACATGAATATAGGATGTCAGCCTTATTTCATATTGAAGTGGTCCAACTACAAAGAAAAATATGGCATGAAAAACATATTAATACCAAATATTTCAGGAGGGTAATTTGGCCCTCTTGTATGACTCAATATTTAAGGACTTTAAAGGGAAGCTCATGATCATATGGTTAGGTCTTATTCTAGTTTAAAAATGTCATGATAATGGCTTAGTCAAATTCAAAACTATAGATGAAGAGTAAATTCCAATTTTGGTAAATGGTTATCGATTGAAATTCTATAGGAAGCCCCTCTCTAGGGTTGAATTTACTGATTTAATATGTAAGGATATTAATTTGATTGAGAGCCTCAAAGATACCAATCCATTCAACCTGTGACCAATAAGAAAAACGAAAAAAAGAGAAAAAAAAAACATCAAGAAAAATATCCTTTGAGGAACTTGAAGTTGACTCATTACTTGAAAATATCTACGAGGAAACTTGTTTGTCTAAGTAAAAGAAAAATAAAAAACCCTAGGTGAAAACCACCTCCAAGGTACCTCGGGAAAAATCATTGACTTAAAATCTCCATGAGGTATCTAAGGGGCCTAAAAAAAAGGAAAAAGAAAAAAGAAGAAAAAGTGAAAACAAAAAAAATGATAAAATAATATGATTTATCTTACCGTAATTTGTGTGTAGGTATCACATAGGAAAAAGCCAAGAAGGTGGGTCAAATAGACCAACCTGTGCATAGCCCAAGGCATGAACTTGTGCACTCTTAGAGGGACTAGACAGTGCCAATAAACCATTTTACATCATCATCAATCATCCATATCATCATATTGACATCTCCAAATATTTTCCACACAGTTATTTCCACTTCCCTAAATTGTTATAGGAATGTCTTGTAATGCTATTGGATAAACAAAATTTAATAAAAAGCTACCAATAGAGTAATTTCTTTGCATGTAAGCTAGGGAAAAGAGCCAGAGGAATTATTACACCTAGCTATTCCATAATTATACATTACATCTGATTTTTTCTTACCTATTCACCATTTCCAATATTTCAACAACTCAACTTCCTTGTTTTTCCATCACAATCACAATAAAAAACTTGTCCATCACCATAATTAGCTCTTCGTTGACCCATTAATGTTTCAAAAGAGTATTATGATGAGAATGAAGGATCTCTGTGGCTACCACAAGAGACTACATAGTCCTATATAGTGCAAAAGGTGAATGGTTTTATAACCAAATAGATTAGTAGAGCTCTCAGACAAGTTTGGTAGAAAACCCCACTCAGATTAAAAATTGTTCCCATGTATGAGGAGGTGAATAAAGAAAACCACAGGATAATTTTAAAAATTTCCCTTTTTTTCTTTCTAATGACAAGGAAAAGTGGGAGTATGAGGACACTATGATTAATGGAGGTAGGATGGGGCTGACTTAACCACTAGGCATTGAGTTTTCTCTTATCCACCACTATACATTATCTCCACTTAAGCTTGGGATCAACTTCATCTTGCCAAATATTCTCAATCCATGTTATGCATGCATCCAAGTATTGAAAAGCCTTGATGAAGTTTACCACCACTATAGGAGAAGGTTATAGGGTATCAAGCCTAAAATCTCTAAGCTACAAGAACTAGTCTATAACGAGCTACTCTATATACAAGATTCTACTACATGAAAGAACATCATTGAAAATTTTTCTTAATTACTTTAATTTATCAGTTAGTAGGTTTTTTGTGTCAAGGTTCTGAATTGACAAAGAAACAATCAATTAATATTTTTCCTTGAAATAGACATAGTGATATAAAGTATGGAGTGATCAATTATTTTTAATAGTTAGTTAGAAGTTGTGCACTTTCCTTAGCTCTTGTAGTAGCATAGAAACAATGTTTCCTTGAAAAATAAATTGTTGTCAAAACTTGTACAAAATTGTGCATAAAATGGGGGGAGGATTCAATAGGAAAGAACCAACTTATACCACTTAGAATCATTAGAATCTCGAGGCCATGGACATCCTAAAAAAATATCACTAGCTAGGGTTCTTTGAAAAACTTATAGGACCATAGAGTTTGCCTTGAACCTACAAGATCCTGAGGGCTAGGAAGTGATCACTACAATCAAAGGGTTCATAATATACATTCATTAGGAATCAACAAGTAGGGTCACTAAACTTGATCTAATTGGGAAAATTAGTTTTTGTTGTGCTAAATTCATTTTCAGAATATGTTAAAAGTGCTTAAGATTCATGGGGTAAATTGCAAGTTTAAACATGATTTTTTGAGTGCTTTTATGTAAATGTTATGTGCAAATTAACATAAACAAATGACTAAACAATAACCATAAATAGTATCACAACAACACATGATGAAGGAGTTCACCCCTCGTGGTTATGTCTGCTTCGTCCAACTTCCAATGCCTTGGTCCTCTCTATTATACTACAAAATGTGAATATATCAGTTTACAATGACCAAAAAGCTCTAAAATATATTCCAGTGGCTCCAGAATGCCCAAAAATGCCTGTGTAGCCTCTTTCTGCCCCTGATTTGGTAAAAAACTAAAGAAGTTATGGCCTTTACAAGTTTTCTGCTAATCGTACCGCAAATTCCCCAAAATTCAACACCATCCTACAAAGTTGCCCCAAAATGCACCAACGAAGTGACAATTTCACTGAATTTTGGGTGAAATTTTCGGACACTTTAAATGTCTGCTAATGCCTTAAATCTGAAAATCGTCGCCATATGGGGGCCACGTACCTAGGGCTAAGGCCAATGACCTACCACCACCGACCAAGCCCTTGCTCCCCCTCTGTTGGTCGCCGCATGCATGTGGCATGTCCAAGGGCCAACCCCCATGGGCTGGCCCCTCCCCCAATTGGCATGCACATATATTTTGAATATACGTCGAGAACTATATATATTATGTTCTAATGCGATGTCGTATTGAAGGTGTTGGAATTGTGTTGTGATGTCACTGGTTCGACCCTCACTGCTGCTCCCCAGACTTCGACCCAATATTTTGGTGGCCCTCGGGCTACCATGTGGTGCCCAGTGGCTGGGCCATGTGTGAGCCCATGGTTGGCCACCAATCCAACCATTAAAAATCCGCCAAATGCACCCATGATAACGTGCCACTTGGCACAATATGATTGACCAGAGTATATTTACCAGTCAACCTTCCACATAGACCTGCACAGTCAAAGCCATGTTAGTAGTAACGATCGTTGACTGGGCTGTAAAAAACAATTTAAACAACCTTTGATGTCATAATGAATAAAGAAAGAAAAAACTAAGAAACTAATAATTTGATGTAAAAAACTAAAAAAAGAGAGGATCCCAACTCCGTGACAAAAAATGTCACTATGACAATCACAAAGAATTGTGAGAAGTTATACAAATGTGTAAATCACAGATTTTAGATCCAAGGAGAAAAATTGCTATGTATAGTTCTACAAATATTGTGACAAAGTGAGTGATATAATATAAAGCATAAATGATCCCAATTACACACTAAAAATTACCATACTTTTCAACAAAAATCTAAAAAAAGAAGAACTATGTCTATATACCAAAGTCCAATATTATCAACCAAAATAAAAGTGTAGAGAGGGTTAATGTATGAATTTATTTGTGGAAAAAAGCATATAAAAAGAGGTAGCCCATTTGGACTAGTTTTTCATTTTTGGTTACCAATTTGGTTCTTTGCTAAGTAAAAATAGATAAAAAGAAACCCACATATTTTCTTTTTAATGAGCCAAAACCAAGCCACATGCCAAGGTTTTATGGGTTTATGGCTTGAGTAGTAAATCTGCATGGAAACAAAAGAAGAAATGAAAAAAATTGTAGCATACCCAAATCAAAATTAACAGCAACACATATGTGCATTGTGCAACAAACATAATGTGTTTGCATGGATTTAAGTCAACTGATTTTTTCATAATATTGAAAATATGCAGGAACATACAAAAACATAAACAACAAATAAATTTACTAATTTAACATCCTATGCATAATAACAACACTTAATTAACAATAGAAATGAGGTAAAATGAAATACAAACACCAAATTTACATGGTAAAACTCTAATTGGGAAAATATCCATGAAATGGTAGTAGTTCCTTTACTATCTTCATAAATATGGAATCTTATAAAGAGCACCTCCACAAATACTTCACTACTTTACAAATATAAGAATTTGATATTTTATGTTGTGTTTCTCATGGTACTCCCTCACCTCTATTATATACTAAGAGATATTGAGGACTTACATCCCAATAATACATGTGAGATAATAAGCCTATAGGGTTAGCTTAATTGGTTGAGTCCTTGTCATTAAAACTCCTTTGCTATTGAGAGGTCATAGGTTCAATTATATTGACACTCTTAGCTCTGTGGTTGAGCCAATAGAAAGTGATCCATTCAGGTGGAATTTCCTGGTACAAATATTCTGTGGATGTAACGATCACTTATCTTTGGGGTTCATGAACCACATGGAAAAAAAATACATGTGGGTAATATAATTTCACCGCTTTATATAATACATGATTACAAGGGTATTTTACTCCGTGATGAATGGGGATATACTTCTTTTATATAAAATTAGAGTTTCTTCTAACATAACCTAGACGTTATTACTTTCCAAAAAGACACATTCCAACACTTGATTATTGTCATATCTTAAGAAAACAATGGATTTTGATAGAACAAATTGTGTAAAATTTAGGATAGGGACATTGAGACCCGTCAATTTTCACATTATTAAAGAAGAAGATTATGCAATCCAACTCAAGGTGCAAAATGTTTCCTATAATGCTAGAGAAAGGGGTTTTTAGATATTTAGAGATGTGCATTGTGTTTATGGTACATTATATGACACTTTACCTATCTTTGGTTAGAGTAAGAAAACTTATAAATGCTTATATACTTTGTATATGATGAAAACATATTTATTTAAATATGACATAATTGACTCCAAAATTAAAATTAACCCTCAACAAAGAGAATCAAATTATGCATATAAGAATCCATCTTTTGAGAAATCTTCATCTTTTGTAATTATCTTTAATTACTATAATTGGAAGTTTCTTAATATTTAGCATAGTGTTATTTAAGTCTTAGTAGTCTTATTTCTCTTGAATAGATAAATACTCACTCATAAAAAATAATGTAATTGAGGATGATAACACTAAAATGAAAACTAAAACTAGTTATTAAAAGTTATTAGATAGAAAGATTCCAATTTTAAGCCAAATTATTTTTGAAGCTTCATCATTTTTTTTATGTTGTGGAAATTCTTCTTGAATTATCATTTTTCATAGAAGGGTGTACTTAAATAAAAATAAATGTAGATGGTAAACATTAAATTAGTAAGGTCTTTAGATGATATTTTTTTATTTTTATTATATATATACAATAAGTGTTATATGGTGACAATGTTAGTGCTTTTGTTTGTTGCAAGTTTTTCTTGCACATTACCACTACATGGCTCTTGTTTATTGTGTAAATTATGCAAAGTATATATGTTGACATGAAAACAAATAAAAAATTCAAATTTGATTTTACATATTAGATGACAACATGCTCACCTATCTCCAATACAATGAACCACCAAAAAAAAAGAGAAAAAGCAATATTGATCATATAATTAAAAATTTATTAATAACAAAAAAACTATTTTAATGTGAACAATATAGTTTACATATAAAATACTTCAATACACACATTATCTAAAATATTTAATACATATTATATATATAGTTAAATGTTTGGTATTTTTTTTTTTGTAATTTTATAAATATTTTTAAATCACAAATTTAAATGATATAATTTATAATATAATTAATGTAATTTATTAGTTGCAGGGGGATCCTAATTAAGGAAAGCCAATGAAGGATGACATCGTAAAGTCACTGCTAAAGTCACTGCTAAAATTTTTATGTATAGAGGTATATATTAGAACTCCAACAAAATTTTATGTATAGAGGAATACAAAATTACTACACAAGCAAACTAATACTTTTTTCTCATCACTATATATGCCTAAAGACACTGACATAATAACATAAGTTGATAAAAAACTGTACTCTTACTTCATTGCTGAATGGTATGACTAGTATTAATTTGTTGCTGAATGGTATGACTAGTATTGATAAAAAACTGTGCTCTTACTTCATTGCTGAATGGTATGACTAGTATTGATAAAAAACTGTGCTCTTACTTCATTGCTGAATGGTATGACTAGTATTAATTGGTTTGGTATATATATGAGTTTTTTTTTTTTTTTTTTTTTATTTTTAATTAGTTTCTTATTGGAAACATGATTTATTTTCTTGACCTATATATATACTGAAAAACATGATTTATTTGTCTTGACTTTTATATATATTGATGTTATTGGTCTTTACTAGCTATATAGTTAGATTTATTTGTCTTGACCTTTATATATATTAAAGTTATTGGTCTTCACTAGCTATATAGTTAGCTTTTGTTAAGTGTAAAATTCCATTTTTATTTTATTTTAAAATTAAAAATGTATTGGTGGATTATATTTACCACACTTGTTAATAGTGGATTTCACCATTGTTCCACTCTAATATTTAGAGATAGCCTTATTTAGAAATAATATTGGTTTTGGTCATATTTAGAGAAATCAATCATGGAAGCCTTCAAGGAGACAACATAAGAGAAATCAATCAAGGAGAAGGTGGTGTGGAGAAATGAAAGTTTAGAGTAATAACAATAATGGTGATTTATAGGTGTCCACTTTTGATGGCAAATATAGGTGATTACAAGTAGTTCTTTATCATGTTGGAATCAACTTTCACATCTTATTGATTTCACATAAAGGAATAGAATAATGAGTCTTCCATGGATCAATACATAAGGCTTATACAATGTTTGAATATTGGTGGCAATAGATCAATAACTATGAAGGATGGAATTCATTAGGTCATGATTTTTCAAGGTTTTGATATCAAACAATTGGAAGAGAGAAATATCATTAAAAGTTTTAGGTTATGGATCCTTCAATAACAACTTTGGGTATATATGGTAAGTGTTTGAAAAAAATTCCTCATGCCAAGTGTTTGATAAAGAACTTGATAGTAAAGTGTTTTATGAATTGCTTTCACATAAAGTATTTGCTGAAACTATTTTTATCAAAGATAACTTTCAATTGATAGTTTGATCTCTTAATGAAAATTCCTTGCTTTTGTGGGTGCATTAAATTGATTCAAAATTAGATTTAAAGCACCAATTGAAGATTTTAATGCGATTTCTTGTAGCCCATCAATGTGTCATTTTTTAGGGTAAAACTATGGTAGCTCAATATTTCCTATCTAATTATAAATTATGTAAAAGATCCAATTATTAATTTGGTCTTGTAATTATGGGGAGGAGTGTCTCACTTGAGGGTCTCTTCAAAGACAATTTCCTTGAAAGGTGTAGTAAAAAATGAAAAATTTTGTGCGCCTATCATATATATACCTTGGTTCAAACATGAAAACGGTGAATGGATTTTAATGCTACAGCGGGGCGGAATTATTATCAATTAATGACAGCAATTATAAGGCTTCTATTACTGCAGTGCGTTGATTTCAGACAGCAATCCCATGATTTTATCGAATGCATGACTTGTGGCCTATAAACCACAGGCCCAGGATCACAAGATTGGTTAAAGAATTTGGGATTTTGTGCTACCCAAAATCTCATTTGCATCAAGTGGTATCAGAGCGGGAACAATTTCCTTTGAAGGTTCAGTGTTTTTTTGTTAATTGAATGTGATGATTTTTCGGACTGATAAGTATTGATTTACAGGAATAGTGAAGAAATCTCAGCGGGAAGAAGGAGAAGTGAATGTGGCAGACCCTGAAGATTCAATAGAGGTTGAATAAAGTTGCAAATGAGGGAAGCCTATATGAGCAGTGGAGGATGCTCAAAAGGTTCGAGCAGAGAACCAATGATTACCAAAAGACCAGATCCGGAGGAAAGGATTGGTGAGGTAAGTGGCAGCAAGAGAGCTTGTTGTGGTAGAGGCTTCATGCAACGCATAGCTGAAGAACTTATGGCGATGGAGAAGGCTACAAAAAGTCATAAAGGAGACAGAGGAAGAGGTTCAGAGAAATGCCACAGAGGTGAGATGACTGCAGGAGTTCGAGAAAGAGAGATTGCAGAAATAAAGGCACAATTACAGGTACTAGAAGAACGGCTGCAGGAGCAGGAAAAGCAGGAAGGAAAATGGATCTTTCCACTGAAGGGAAAGAGAGTGATCTGGCGACGATTGCAGAGGAGGTTGAGGCAAATTCTCATTGCCTTGTTGGAAAAAGGACTTAGAGTTCTTGCGCCAGAGATGAAGTTTGAAGAGTCCACATGCAGATCTGATAAAAGGAAAGTGCTGAACAAAGTAGTCAAGACTAAAAAGTCTTGTGGTTTTAAAGTTGATGAGTTGTGTATGTTTGCAGGTGCAGAGGAGGTTTCCATTGATGAAACAGAAGAAGACAAAATCATTGATGATTTCTTGAGTTATTTGGTAAATCCAGATCAGTTGGATAATGTAAAACCATGTATTTTTGTAGCTGACAATTGTGATGTGATGACAGGTTTTACTGAGGAGGATGTGCCATCTTATGAAACTGTTACAACACAAGAAGAATTGCTTATGGATGAAGCGCAGATAAGGGAAGTAACAGTTGATACTGTTATGCAAACTGAGAGTTTATATGCAGGTGATGAGATGGTAACAACAGAAAGCTGGGATTGTGAAAGTATTGAAGATTGTACAGAAATCTTCTCAAAGGAGATGACAGGTTTATGGCAGGAGTTAAATGTTTTGGAGAAGAGACTAGAAGTACAAAGGATAAGAATTCAGAATATAAAGACAGAGATGAATGAAAATAAAGAGGTTCCAGAATACAGATGCATTCTCGGAGAAGATGTTGCAGAGGGACAGGAAGTTTGGGAGGCAGCAACATCCATAGTGACAGCTCAGACAACAGTGATGGCAGCACAAGAGGCACTGAGGCCTTATGATTTTTATTCTAACAACTGTTTTGTGAATACAGGTTTTATTGAGGATGCTGGAGAAAGTCTATTAGACAAAGAAATTAAAATGATGATGCGGAGGATGATGAAGGAATCTCGGAAAAGACCAGCAAGGAAGAGAAGCAACAGACGCAACAACAAAAGGAAGACAACGGAAGACTGCAAGAGGGCAGCTAGTGGAGCAAAGCAACATAAGGTGTGGAGACCTGGAGAAGAACAAGAGACAAAAGCAGCGGCAAATGGAAACTTGCAGCACAAAGTATGGGATCCAGGCACATGATCAGGAGATCATGATTAATTTTAAGGTTGGGTGTATGATGCAGGAGCATCTAGAACATTTCCATTTGTAAATATGGAATAAAATGGGGATAGAGTTTCTATGTTTTTTTAGTTAAAATTAGGATGAAAAATAGGAAATAAAGCTTTCAACTTTAAGTCATTGTGTAAAAAAGAGGAAAAATCTTGCTTTTCCTGGGAGATAGGTCTTATCCATCCTTTATGTAAATATCCATTATTATTTAAATAAAGTGGCTGAGCTCTCATCTCATCAGAGAGAGAGAGAGATAGTGATAGAGAGGGTTCTGGTTGGGAGCCTCCGGGCAGTTGTAAGGGCCATCAAATTCTGCTTATTTGGCCACACAGTTTGTAAGTAAATTGGTTTGTTTAAATTATATATATGCATATGGTTTATTAGTAGCATGTATGCCTATGCAACTGATATGATGGGCGCAGAATGATTGGTAACGAATTACATTATATCCTCGTTTCATTATGCTGTGGCTTCAACTTTATGGTTTCATGACAGAGTAAACTCTGTTCACATAAATTAATTTCAGTAATTTAATTTTATGGTGTGTGGAAAGTCTGTGTATTAATGATGTTGGGTAATCGTGGAGTCTAATCTCGAACTTCATGCATGCACCACTGTTTGAAATTAATATATATAACCAGACATATTAACACCGCCCTGCAAGCGTGGATATCTGTAATCATGGGTATCGAATCCTTGGGAACTGACCTCTCAGCGTTTGATTGGAACCGATCTCTCAGCATTTGATTGTTAATTGCATGTATAAAGTCAGAGCATAAGAGAGCCGATATACCAGAGTGAACAAAAAAAGGCAGAGTGACAAGATACAGATGCGCATTCTACACTGGTAGATTTCTCGGCTGACAGGAGCGTGTGGTTCTGTTGGAGTAATGTTAAAAAACAGTCATCAGTTTTCGGAGATCTGAATGCGGATTGGCGCGACAAAGGTTAATTCATATGGTGCTGTGAGTTGGGAACTAGAGGTGCAATCCCTTTACAGTTTTATGGTGCTGTGCGAAGGCTCTTATACTGTTTGATATATATATTGTGCTGTATGTTGAAGAAACCGAAATCAAAGAATGGAAAGCTCATTTGAGCTATGACCTGAAAGGAAAGCGCCTGCGCCATGAAGACATCTTAGGAGTGGCGGGTATTTGATGGTATAATGTTAATGTTGGTATGGTATGATATTAAGAGTAAGTTCGCCTGTGCTCACACATATAAATTGTTTTTCACAATTAGGATTTAAAATTCCAGAAATAAGAATCCTATTTAAGAGAGATAAGTAATGGTGTAGGGAAAGTGTGAATGAAAACTATGTCGGAGGTTGGAGAGGTATTAAAAGATCCTGGTTTTGCGGGTGAAACAGACCTACCCGTCATCAAGATCCTGGAGCACCCAACAACAAAGCCAACAAACCTGGACTAGAGGATGAGAATAAAGAAAAAACTGTTTTAAAGCCAAAAAAAAAACAAAGTTAAAGCGGATAAGTGGCTTTAAAATAGATAAGGGATACTTATCTCTCATGCATGCGCCTTTAGTTGGAGAAAAACAAGGATAGCGTTGATCCTTCCCATCTAAGATTTCTTGTATATGTATGTAGTGTGATAGGGTGAAAAATATATCTGTTCTGTGAGAATTATTGTGCTGGTCAAGATGTAGCGGAGCAAGACTTCGTTTTAAGGCTGAAACGCCTTAGCACGTAAACGTTTTGTGATATATAAACCTGGGTTCAGTATTATGTGTATACGCCTTCGTGTGCCTTTAAGAAATGAAGTTAAATCTGTCTTTTGTATGATTACGATGTGAATTTGTGTAGTTGTTAAATATGTTGGTCCATTACTGTTCAACGTTATGTATGTTAACTATTGTTTGGAAGGGTTTTCGAATTTACGGTTCCATAACAAAGTAAAACTCTGTTCACATAATGCGAATGCCTGTAAGTGAACTGAGGTTGCGCGCTCATTGCTTAAAATACAGAAGTCCGAATTGCAATCTCTTTATAATTGGTATATGCGTGGAGAGCTGTAAACGCTGGGCAGCGTAAATACATGTTTATAGCCTGTGTGCGGGTGCATCTGGGTGCATCTAACTACGTTGTTTCATTTATATATTTTTTTAAACTGTGCGTATTCTACAGTTAATCCAATGTTGCCATTATTGCTGTCCTTCGTCCAGAGCGGGTTAAGATAGAATTATCTTTGGTTTCAGAAGGCCATCTCCAGAGGGCCAATAGAACGACCAGATCAATTAGACCCTGGATGCAGTCGTATAAAATCGTTGTTTTAACACTCATTCAAAGTTGTCTAAAAAGGGATGGTTTGATAGTTAAAGAATATCTCTGTTTTAAAATTTTAGAATGCTTCCGTCGGCTTCGTGGGTATAAACCACCGGTGCAGGATCGAGAATTTAAAAAGAAAGTGGGATTTTGGGCCACCCCAAAATCTCATTTTCATCACTTCCCCTTTTTAATTTTATTTAATTAACTTTTTATTTTATTTAATCCACTTTTTAATTCCAAAAAATAGTAAATATGCATCTACAATCTCTCCGAAAACTAAAAGTCACTTTTCATCATCCTATCATATAGATCTCTTCATTCTTGTTCCAATGAGCTATTACACTGTGGCGTTTCTCCAAATAATCCTTCCCAAATGACACCTTTAGCGTATTTAGTTAAAATATGCTAATAATACTTCACAATGTCATAATTTTTTAGAGGAGGTATAGGTGAAGTTAAGCTTATAATATCACTAAGACAAGAAGCCACCATAAGTCTTACCCCTTCACAAGGGTGCTCCAAGAACTTGTGTTGTATCAAGGCAAGCATGGATGGTTTTAGAGCCCAATTTAGGCTCCTATAATCTAGTTTTTTCACCTTGGAAATATGTGAGTCTATTTCCTCCAATTTGAGAAGGAATTTTACTGTCATATTCATAAAATTCAAATCTTACTCAAGTGCAAAGAGCAAATATCTTATCTCTTGTTCCTTCTAGAGATACTTTGGCTCCTCCATTTATAGAATATTATTGAATCCTCTTGATAAGGGTTTGTTGTTCTACTTTTTTATCTGGTCTATATTACAACCCATTGAGGCGATGTTTTGTATTATTTTCATAAGGAATTTTAATAAATCCATTATTTAAAAGCTCTACTGACTACCTTGAAACAACATATACAAGGTTGTGGAAGCAATGTTATATCATATATAGACTCTCCTAGCCATAGAATCAATATTAGCCACTAATCAAGCCCCTAAAATACACTATGTGACTTATACAACCATATATTAAATGCTAGTATAACCAACTAACACTAACAACATACTTTCCCCAACCATACTATCACTCATCTATTAACACACTAATATCAATCGCATACTTATTAGGAACATAACACTAACAATATAGTGACATGGCATCTACAACAATGTAACGACATACAATTTTTCCATTCAACAAATACATCTATTGGCACTATTAAACATGTACAATACTCACACAATAGCTATTACTAGTAGGGACAATATGACATCATACATCAATTTGACCCCTTAAGATTGACACTTACCTTTACATGGCTTTTAAAACATTCTGCAACATATGTATGATTCTACAAACTATTGACAACCCCAAAACATCACACCCATCACACAACATTTGTTCAAGTCAATTGTACCTTGTTTCAATGCTCGTTGATTAGGTTTTTCGCACCTTGCATTGCATGCCACTATTCGCACCAAAACTCACCTGTTTCTCCACGCATTATCTGCAACCATTAGAGAAATTTTGAAGTAAAAAATGAGACTCAAAAGAAAAATGCACAACAAAAAACAACTTTATAAGAACCAATAGAATTCAATATGATGATGTCAACCATGGTGGATGATTCACCATTTTTTGACTAAAAAGGTAAAAGGATAAAAAATAAAATAAAATAAGAAAACTACTTTTTCAACTTGTATTTTCACCTTATCTCCTTACTATTTTACTCAAATTTTGAGTGGTAGCACCCGTTGGATTCGGAATTTAGGTTTTCATCCAAGGAGTATCCATGTTACACACTTTCGATGGACCTACTACACAAACAATGTGAAATAGATGAAGAATATCAAGGTCCCCCTCCTTCAAGCCATCAAGGATGTTCCTATCTACAATAATGTCATCAAATGGGAATGTCTGAGCAAGTTAGAGAAGATAAAAAGAGATGACCCTACTATTAATGTCATAGGGTGGATAATTGATCTTATGATTTAAAGAGTCATCATTCTCAATTACTTAGATGATGGGAGCCCATTAGTAGATGTCCACATCAATGATGTTGTAGTTCCTAACACTCTTGTTGATTTGAGACATGTGATAAATTTCATGACTAAGGAGACTATGCTCAAACTCAATCTCCAAGAATCTCTAAATAAGATCACCTCATTGCTACAACTTTCTCATAGATCCACAATAACACCTAATTGTATCATTCAAGATGTAATCATATCTATTGATTCTAGGGAGCATCCCACCAATTGTCTTGTCCTTTAGCCCAAGACCAAGTTTAATGGATATTCTCTCATCTTAGGAAGACTTGGTTAGTCATTGATGATGCCTATATCGTAGGGTTGGAAATATAACTATCGCCAATGGACAATCTAAAAAACAACTTGTATTATATCCACTTACTTAACCTATCATTTAGCATGACTTTCCTATTTGTATAGAAGAGGAAGAAGAATAGTACTCTTTTCTATCATTATCTTACCCTATATGTACATTAGAAACCACCATTGGCAACAAAAAAATTGATGAAGGAAATCTTTTTGATAAATTTTTGCAAAATAAGTACCCTGCTACGATGAATATATGACGGCTTAGAAGATGAATCTATTGGAAAACTTGGTTGTTCTCAATATACTTCATGGGAAGATTTGATAGCTATTGTTTTTTAGAAAAATAATGTGAAAACCATAGAAATCAACCCCTCAAAAACCTTGAAAATCAACCCCTTTCTCTTATTTGATCAAGAAGATCATCTTCTCACTCTCTTGAAATAACATGTTGATCCATTTGAATGGGATTATAAAGGGATGAAGAGAATACATCCTTATGCATGCACTCACAACATGTGTGTGTGTGTGTGTGTGTGTGTGTGTGTGAAGGAGGATCATAAACCTATTTTCTAGCCACAAAGGTGAATGAACCTTGCATTAAAAGACATTGTGAAAGATGAATTGCAGAAATTGTAGAATGCAAAAGTCATCTATCAAATCTTGGATAGTGAATGGGTGTCTCCCGTAGTCATTGTCCCTAATAAGGAAGGAAAATGGAGAATTTATTTTGATTACATATAACTCAAAAAAGGCACTAGAAAGAATCATTTTTTTTCCATTTATTGACCAAGTTATTGTTGCCCTTGTAGGGAACCATTGTTATCCTTTTTGGATGGGTTTAGTGTGTATAACCAAATCTAGATCAATAATAAAGATTAGGATAAAACAAATTTAACATGTCCATGGTGAAATTTTTCTTACAAAGTTCTCCCATTTTTTTTGTGCAATGCCCCTGCCACCTTTTAGATAACTACATTGACTATATTCTCTAACTTTGTGCATGAATTAGTGGAAATATACATTATGATTTTGTACCTTACTAGGATGATTTCCAAGAGGCTCTCTCAAATATATGCAACATATTGAAGAGGTGTGAGGAAATGAAACTCTCCCTAAGCCATGTGAAATTGTTATTTCTGATGACCAAGGGGATTGTCTTAGGGAACTTTCTCTCTTCAAACGTAATCCAAGTGGACCCTAACAAAATAACCATCATCAAGAAGGTTCATGTTCCTAAAAAATAAAAGAATATTAGAAGTTTTTTAGGCCTTTCTATATATTATTCTAGATTCATCAAAGATGTTAGCAAGATTACTTCTCCTTTACTTCCATTACTAACAAAAGCTGCAGATTTCTTCTTGAAAGATTTATGCCAAAAAACATTTGAGGAAATTAAAGAAAAACCAATGACAACTCCAATCCTTAGAGGTCGAAATTGGAATCTGCCATTCCATATCCATACATATGCACTAGATAAATTAGTTGGGGCACCACTAGGACAACTCAAAGGTAAACTTCCCTCTCCCATATATTTTATTATCAAAAACTTTCCAAGATTCAACTTAATTATACAATTATTGAAAATGAACTCCTTGATGTTGTATATATTCTTTAAACATTTTTTTGCATTAGAAAATTTGTTATTAGGTATTTGTACATACTGACCATGAATTAATAACATTCTTAATGAAAAAAACAAATGTGAATGCTCGCATAATTAGCCGTTTACTATTGCTACAACAATTTGATTTGACTATTGTTGAAAAAATTAGAAAAGAGAATGTTGTTGCAAATTTACGTTTAAGACTAACCCTATATACAGATGTGGAATAAGTAATGGATTACGAGCTCCTTGATGAGCATATTGTTTCCATATCACTTCTATTTCCATGGTTCACTATCATTTCCAAATTCCTATTAACTAGCCAATTTCCTCCTCACTTATATTCAAGGGAGAAAAGTAAGATTACCATAAAAGTTCTTCCTAAAATTTTATTGGGAGAACCATCTTCAAGTTAGGACTAGATTGTATTTTCAGAAGATTTATGAGAGAAGATGAATTTTATGGCATCCTCTTAGCTTGTCATGATGGACCTTAGGGGGGCCATGTTTTTCCAAGATGATAGCCTACAGGATCCGACAAGGAGGATATTATTGGCCAACTCTTCATAAATATGCCCAGATATATGCTGCATGGTGTGATGAATGCCTAGGGACACTAAAATCCACTCAAAAGGATGAAATTTCTTAATAAAATCAAGTGTCTTTGGAGCCATTTGAGAAGTGGGGCATGGAATTCATTGATACGATTGATCCTCCTTTTAGAGAAAAAGGATACAATATTGTGTGCAATGACTACCTGACTAAGTGGGATGAGGTGAAAGTAGTAAAAGAAATAAATAAAAAAAATAGCTAAGTTTCTAAGATAAACCATCTTTTACAAGTTTAATTTTCCAAGAGAATTGGTGATAGACTAAGGATCTGATTTCAACTCCAATCTAATTGAGGTAATAGTGAAGCAAAAACACATTTAACAGAAGAGGTCCACTCCATATCACCCTCAAGGAAATGGACAAGTGGAGGTTTCTAATAGAGACTTAGATATCACCCTAACCAAGTTGATTAGGAACGACAAAAAGGATTAGGTAGAAAGACTTGTTGAGGCCACATGCTCCTAAAACACCACCTAGAGGACCATTGCTGGGTTCACACCTTATGAAATAGTATATGGAAATAAGGCCCGATTATCTATTGAGTTCAAGTGTAACACATTAAGGATGGTAATCCTACTAAACATGAATCTAACCAAATCATAAGATGAAAGGTTACAACAATTAAATGAAATTGATGAATTGTTATGAAACCAGTTCACAAAAAGATAGAAAAGATAGATCAACTACTTCAAAATCGGCCTCTTCAAGGGGGAAACCTCCTTTACATTACAGAAGTGAACAATTCTTGGATGATACAAATGACAATACCTACTTTCTAAATATAGGAGTCTAAGTGGTCCCAATATAATCAGAGACTACATAACAATAATATTGTAGGGGCACAACAATAACAATAGTGGGCTTCTATGGGGCACAATAATAACAACATGAGGATTACATGGGAAAAAAAAATACAATAAGGGGGTTGCACTAATAAAAATAAGGGGCTACACTAGTAGTATAGGGACCTCACATGCCCCTCTCCTCAAAAAACTGTTGTCCTCAACGCTTCAGTAGTTCTGGATGCTTCTATATAAAATTCTCATTCTCCCATGTGAAATCTTCAGTGGGTAAGTTCTTCCATTTCATAATATACTTATGGGTACTCTCTGAATCAATCAACACTATTGCATTTTTCTTCTTGATATGTCATTCTATCTTGGTAGTTTGAGGAGTGGTTATTCTAGCCAATGCATTGCAAGATATGATTGGATTCATTTATTCTTTCTCTAGGCTTTGTTCTTGGTGTGTATTCTCTTCTTTTGATGTTTCTTGTTCCTTTTCTTCTTCCTCTTCACAATCTATGTAAAGTAATTTCTTCTTAGCACACTTATGACCTTTAGTGTATTTTCTATCAGAATTGTAACAAAGTCCTTTTGCTCTTTTTTCTTCCAATTGTTGCAGTGTCAACCTTGTAGGTTGTGGAAGGCTAGGGGTGACAACACTTCCACCTTTATAGTTGTGATTGGTAGGCTTCCATGTTGCCATAATTTTTATTTCAATTTTTCTTGCCAACTTGAATGCCTTCTCCAATGAACGAGGTTCACAAATGAGAACCTCATGTTGGATGTTATCATTTAGTGTCCCTATGAACACATCAATCATATGCTCCTCTATAATATATTTTACCCTTATATTCAATTTTTGGAAGTCCTCAATGTGCTCCACCATTGACCCTTTTTGTTTGAGATTTATCAATTGGCTAAAAAAAGTGTTTCTTTTTGTATCCTCATAATATGCTATCATTTATTCCATAAAAATTGCCCGTGACAGTTTGTTTACGAGAGAAAAGCCATCGATACCATACAAAATGATTGGGTTCCAAATATAAAGTTGCAATGCATACCTCTTGTGTGTTTTGCACATTATGGAGATCGAAATATTGCTCCATATATAGAATCCATGTTACGGGATCCTTGCCATCAAACTTCCTCATATTGATCTTTGGAACGTGATGGGTCTTTATTCCAACGTTAGAGTCTATGAAATCATGACTAACATATATTTTGTTCTCATCATGAGTTTTCTCTACTACCTTTTCACCATTAGGAAGCCTTTCTTGTAGCAACTTTGTCATACCTTCCTTCAAACCTTCCACGTATGTATTCAAATCTTCCATTTTGTCATTCTTTGAATCATGATTAACATTTCTTTTGTTCTCATTATGTGTTTTCTCTACTACCTTTTCGCCATTAAGAAGCCTTTCTTGTAGTAACTTTGTCAAACCTTCCTTCCAAACTTCCATGTCTTTCTTCCAGTCTTAAATGTTATCTTTCATGCCATCCATATTATCTTCCATGTCTTTCCTTAAACCATCCATCTTAGTTTCTGTTACTTTTTGTTAGAGTGAAATTTGTTGCACTTGGTCTCGTAATTTTGATATATCATGTTGCATTTCTTCCTCTTTTTCATGAGTCATGCTAGTGCTTTCAGGTTGTTTACAAGGTGTTTCCATTTTCTTTATTTGGGGCATCCATTAATGATAATTATGTTGCACTATTCCCTTTGAATTCCTTCAAACTATTTTCTCAAACCAAACTTATGCAAACTTCTAAAAATACTACACACCTTTTTTTACTTTGTAGGAGCTCAATGAATCTTATGTATCTCTAAAATTTAGGATCTCCAACGTCTGAAATTGCAAATTGTGGTAGTCCTCTAAGTCCTCTTTCCAACGCCACCCATTTTAGAAAAATTGGATTCTCCAATAAAGTGTTATGCCCAATCTCTCAAGATGGCCTGATTATACACTTTTTCAGTAGAGCGAACTTGTATGCAGTTCCACGTGTCACTGTTTCAGCCTTCGGACTTGAAAAAGATGCACATAAAACTAAAGTCTGTCTTATTTCTATAACTTCTTACATGATTTCAATTTGATACTTAGAGAGAATGTTATGGAGATTTTTCCAAGGTCACCTGTTTTGGCTGTAATTTGGGAGCTTACAAAAACCCTAACTTCCTTGGATCATATCTCTTAAAATATAGTGAGAAATGATTTGAAATTCAGACCTGTGCTTCATCAAGATTTCAGCTCAAATGGGTTTTAAGTTGAGAGTCTGAGCATTCATAGAAAAATAATTATAACTAAAATTCCATGATGACCTTTTTGTGATGGAATTCTGGAGCTTGCAAAAACCCTAACTTCCTTAGGTCATATCTCCACAAATATAGTGAGAAAATATTTGAAATTTGAACCCGAGGTTTGGAATTATTTCAAATCAAACGTGTTATTTTTTTAGCATCTGAAACATCGTAGAGAAAATGTTATAACGAAAATTCCATGATGACCTATTTTGGAGTAGCAAAACCCTTGAATCCAAAGCTCCGATACCAAATGTTATGAAACCAACTCACAAAAATATAGAAAAGAATGATCAACGACTTCAAAATCAGCCTTTTCAAGGGGGAAACCTCCTTTACATTACACAAATGAACAATTATTGGATGATACAAATTACAATACCTCATTTCTATATATAGGATTCTAAGTGGTCCCAATATAATCAGAGCCTACACAACAATGATATTCTAGGGGCACAACAATAACAATAGTGGGATTCTATGGGGCACAATAATAACAACATGGGGATTACATGGGAACAAAAATACAATAAGAGGGTTTCACTAATAACAATAAGGGGCTACACTAGTAGTATAGGGACCTAACATGAATATAGGATGTCAGCCTTATTTCATATTGAAGTGGTCCAACTACAAAGAAAAATATGGCATGAAAAACATATTAAAACCAAAGCTTTCAGGAGGGTAATTGGGCCCTCTTGTATGAATCAATATTTAAGGACTTTAAAGGGAAGCTCATCATCATATGGTTAGGGCTTATTCTAGTTGAAAAATGTCAGGATAATGGCTTAATCAAATTCAAAACTATAGATGAAGAGTAAATTCCAATTTTGGTAAATGGTTATCGATTGAAATTCTATAGGAAACCCCTCTCTAGGGTTGAATTTATTGATTTAATATGTAAGGAGATTAGTTTGATTGAGAGCCTCAAAGATACCAATCCATTCAACCTGTACCCAATAAGAAAAATGAAAAAAAAGAGAAAAAACCATCAAGAAAAATATCCTTTGAGAAACTTGAAGTTGACTCATTACATGAAAATATCTATGAGGAAACTTGTTTGTCTAAGTAAAAGAAAAATAAAAAATCCTAGGTGAAAACCACCTCCAAGGTACCTTAGGAAAAATCACTGAATTAAAATCTCCATGAGGTATCTAAGGGGCCTAAAAAAAAGGAAAAAGAAAAAAGAAGAAAAAGTGAAAACAAAAAAATGATAAAATAATATGATTTATCTTACCGTAATTTGTGTGTAGGTATCACATAGGAAAGCGCCAAGAATGTGGGTCAAATAGACCAACCTGTGCATAACCCAAGGCATGAACTTGTGCACTCTTAGAGGGAGTAGACATAGCCAATAAACCATTTTACATCATCATCAATCATCCATATCATCATATTGACATCTCCAAATATTTTCTACACAGTTATTTCTACTTCCCTAAATTGTTATAGGAATGTCTTGTAATGCTATTGGATAAACAAAATTTAATAAAAAGCTACCAATAGAGTAATTTCTTTGCATGTAAGCTAGGGAAAAGAGCCAGAGGAATTATTACACCTAGCTATTCCATAATTATACATTACATCTGAATTTTTCCTACCTATTCACCATTTCCAATATTTCAACAACTCAACTTCCTTGTTTTTCCATCACAATCACAATAAAAAACTTGTCCATCACCATAATTAGCTCTTCGTTGACCCATTAATGTTTCAAAAGAGTATTCTGATGAGAATGAAGGATCTCTGTGGCTACCACAATAGACTACATAGTCCTATATAGTGCAAAAGGTGAATGTTTTTATAACCAAATATATTAGTAGAGCTCTCAGACAAGTTTGGGAGAAAACCCCACTCAGACTAAAAATTGTTCCCATGTATGAGGAGGTGAATAAAAAAACCACAGGATAATTTAAAAAGTTTCCCCTTTTTTCTTTCTAATGACAAGGAAAAGTGGGAGTATGAGGACACTGTGACTAATGGAGGTAGGATGGGGCTGACTTAACCACTAGGCATTTAGTTTTCTCTTATCCACCACTATACATTATCTCCACTTAAACTTGGGATCAACTCCATCTTGCCAAATATTCTCTATCCATGTTATGCATGCATCCAAGTATTGAAAAGCCTTGATGAAGTTTACCACCACTATAGGAGAAGGTTATAGGGTATCAAGCCTAAAATCTCTAAGCTACAAGAACTAGTCTGTAACGAGCTACTCTATATACAAGATTCTGCTACATGAGAGAACATCATTGGAATTTTTTCTTAATTACTTTAATTTATGAGTTAGCAGGTTTTTTGTGTCAAGGTTCTGAATTGACAAAGGAACAATCAATTAATATTTTTCCTTGAAATAAACATAATGATATAAAGTATGGAGTGATCAATTATTTTTAAGAGTTAGTTGGAAGTTGTGCACTTTCCTTAGCTCTTGTAGTAGCATAGAAACAATGTTTCCTTGAAAAATAAATTGTTGTCAAAATTTGTACAAAATTGTGCATAAAATGGGGGGAGGATTCAATAGGAAAGAACCAACTTATACCACTTAGTTTCATTAGAATCTCGAGGTCATGGACATCCTAAAAAAATATCACTAGCTAGGGTTCTTTGAAAAACTTATAGGACCATAGAGTTTGCTTTGAACCTACAAGATCCTGAGGGCTAGGAAGTGATCACTACAATCAAAGGGTTCATAATATACATTCATTAGGAATCAACAAGTAGGGTCACTAAACTTGATCTGATTGGGAAAATTAGTTTTTGTTGTGCTAAATTCCTTTTCAGAATATGTTAAAAGTTCTTAAGATTCATGGGGTAAATTATGAGTTTAAACATGAGTTTTCGAGTGCTTTTATGTAAATGTTATGTGCAAATTAACATAAACAAATGACTAAACAATAACATATAATAGACACAAACATCACCATAAATAGTATCACAACAAC
>APFE030618915.1:39690-52730 GCA_000404065.3 Pinus taeda
TCTTCCTCTTTTTTATGAGTCATGCTAGTGCTTTCAGGTTGTTTACTAAGTGTTTCCATTTTCTTTCTTTGGGGCATCCATTAATGATAATTATGCTTCACTATTCCCTCTGAATTCCTTCAAACTAATTTTTCAAACCAAACTTATGCAAACTTCTAAAAAAACTACACACATTTTTTTACTTTGTAGGAGCTCAATGAATCTAATGTATCTCTAAAATTTAGGATCTACAACGTCTGAAATTGCAAACTGTGGTAGTCCTCTGAGTCCTCTTTCCAACGCCACCCATTTGATCAAAATTAGATTCTCAAATAAAGTGTTATGCCCAATCTCTCAAGATGGCCTGATTATACACTTTTTCAGTAGAGCAAACTTGTACGAAGTGCCACGTGTCCCTGTTTCAGCCTTCAGACTTGAAAATGATGCACATAAAATTAAAGTCTGTCTTATTTCTATAAATTCTTACATGATTTCAATTTGATACTCAAAGAGAAAGTTATGGTGATTTTTCCAAGGTCACCTGTTTTGGATGTAATTCGGGAGCCTACAAAAACCCTAACTTCCTTGGATCATATCTCTTAAAATATAGTGAGAAATGATTTGAAATTCAGACCTGTGCTACATCAAGATTTTAGCTAAAATTGGTTTTAAGTTCAGAGTCTGAACATGCATAGAAAAATAATTATAACTAAAATTCCACGATGACCTCTTTGTGATGGAATTCTGGAGCTTGCAAAAACCCTAACTTCCTTAGGTCATATCTCCACAAATATAGTGAGAAAATATTTGAAATTCGAACCAAGGTTTGGAATTATTTCAACTCAAATGTGTTATTTTTTTAGCATCTGAAACATCGTAGAGAAAATGTTATAACGAAAATTCCATGATGACCTATTTTGGAGTAGCAAAATCCTTGAATCCAAAGCTCCGATACCAAATGTTATGAAACCAACTCACAAAAATATAGAAAATATTGATCAACGACTTCAAAATCAGCCTCTTCAAGGGGGAAACCTCCTTTACATTACACAATTGAACAATTATTGGATGATACAAATTACAATACCTCCTTTATATATATAGGAGTCTAAGTGGTCCCAATATAATCAGAGCCTACATAACAATAATATTCTAGCGGCACAACAATAACAATAGTGGGATTCTATGGGGCACAATAATAACAACATGGGGCTTACATGGGAACAAAAATACATTAAGGGGGTTTCACTAATAACAATAAGGGACTACACTAGTAGTATAGGGACCTAACATGAATATAGGATGTCAGCCTTATTTCATATTGAAGTGGTCCAACTACAAAGAAAAATATGGCATGAAAAACATATTAATACCAAAGATTTCAGGAGGGTAATTGGGCCCTCTTGTATGACTCAATATTTAAGGACTTTAGAGGGAAGCTCATGATCATATGGTTAGGGATTATTCTAGTTTAAAAATGTCATGATAATGGCTTAGTCAAATCCAAAACTATAGATGAAGAGTAAATTCCAATTTTGGTAAATGGTTATCGATTGAAATTCTATAGGAAACCCCTCTCTAGGGTTGAATTTACTGATTTAATATGTAAGGAGATTAATTTGATTGAGAGCCTCAAAGATACCAATCCATTCAACCTGTACCCAATAAGAAAAATGAAAAAAAAGAGAAAAAACCATCAAGAAAAATATCCTTTGAGAAACTTGAAGTTGACTCATTACATGAAAATATCTATGAGGAAACTTGTTTGTCTAAGTAAAAGAAAAATAAAAAATCCTAGGTGAAAACCACCTCCAAGGTACCTTAGGAAAAATCACTGAATTAAAATCTCCATGAGGTATCTAAGGGGCCTAAAAAAAAGGAAAAAGAAAAAAGAAGAAAAAGTGAAAACAAAAAAATGATAAAATAATATGATTTATCTTACCGTAATTTGTGTGTAGGTATCACATAGGAAAGCGCCAAGAATGTGGGTCAAATAGACCAACCTGTGCATAACCCAAGGCATGAACTTGTGCACTCTTAGAGGGAGTAGACATAGCCAATAAACCATTTTACATCATCATCAATCATCCATATCATCATATTGACATCTCCAAATATTTTCTACACAGTTATTTCTACTTCCCTAAATTGTTATAGGAATGTCTTGTAATGCTATTGGATAAACAAAATTTAATAAAAAGCTACCAATAGAGTAATTTCTTTGCATGTAAGCTAGGGAAAAGAGCCAGAGGAATTATTACACCTAGCTATTCCATAATTATACATTACATCTGAATTTTTCCTACCTATTCACCATTTCCAATATTTCAACAACTCAACTTCCTTGTTTTTCCATCACAATCACAATAAAAAACTTGTCCATCACCATAATTAGCTCTTCGTTGACCCATTAATGTTTCAAAAGAGTATTCTGATGAGAATGAAGGATCTCTGTGGCTACCACAATAGACTACATAGTCCTATATAGTGCAAAAGGTGAATGTTTTTATAACCAAATATATTAGTAGAGCTCTCAGACAAGTTTGGGAGAAAACCCCACTCAGACTAAAAATTGTTCCCATGTATGAGGAGGTGAATAAAAAAACCACAGGATAATTTAAAAAGTTTCCCCTTTTTTCTTTCTAATGACAAGGAAAAGTGGGAGTATGAGGACACTGTGACTAATGGAGGTAGGATGGGGCTGACTTAACCACTAGGCATTTAGTTTTCTCTTATCCACCACTATACATTATCTCCACTTAAACTTGGGATCAACTCCATCTTGCCAAATATTCTCTATCCATGTTATGCATGCATCCAAGTATTGAAAAGCCTTGATGAAGTTTACCACCACTATAGGAGAAGGTTATAGGGTATCAAGCCTAAAATCTCTAAGCTACAAGAACTAGTCTGTAACGAGCTACTCTATATACAAGATTCTGCTACATGAGAGAACATCATTGGAATTTTTTCTTAATTACTTTAATTTATGAGTTAGCAGGTTTTTTGTGTCAAGGTTCTGAATTGACAAAGGAACAATCAATTAATATTTTTCCTTGAAATAAACATAATGATATAAAGTATGGAGTGATCAATTATTTTTAAGAGTTAGTTGGAAGTTGTGCACTTTCCTTAGCTCTTGTAGTAGCATAGAAACAATGTTTCCTTGAAAAATAAATTGTTGTCAAAATTTGTACAAAATTGTGCATAAAATGGGGGGAGGATTCAATAGGAAAGAACCAACTTATACCACTTAGTTTCATTAGAATCTCGAGGTCATGGACATCCTAAAAAAATATCACTAGCTAGGGTTCTTTGAAAAACTTATAGGACCATAGAGTTTGCTTTGAACCTACAAGATCCTGAGGGCTAGGAAGTGATCACTACAATCAAAGGGTTCATAATATACATTCATTAGGAATCAACAAGTAGGGTCACTAAACTTGATCTGATTGGGAAAATTAGTTTTTGTTGTGCTAAATTCCTTTTCAGAATATGTTAAAAGTTCTTAAGATTCATGGGGTAAATTATGAGTTTAAACATGAGTTTTCGAGTGCTTTTATGTAAATGTTATGTGCAAATTAACATAAACAAATGACTAAACAATAACATATAATAGACACAAACATCACCATAAATAGTATCACAACAACACATGATGAAGGATTTCACCCCTCGTGGTTATGTCTCCTTCGTCCAACTTCCAATGTCTTGGTCCTCTCTATTATACTACAAAATGTGAATATATCAGTTTACAATGATCAAACAGCACTGAAACATATTCCAATGGCTCCAGAATACCCAAAAATGCATGTGTAGCCTCTTTCTGCCCCTGATTTGGTAAAAAACTGAAGAAGTTATGGCCTTTACAAGTTTTCTGCTAATTGTATTGCAAATTCCCCAAAATTCAATACCATCCTACAAATTTGCCCCAAAACGCACTAACGAAGTGACAATTTCGTTGAATTTCGGGTGAAATTGTCGGACACTTTAAATGTTTGCTAATGCCTTAAATCAGAAAATTGTGGCCATATGGGGGCCACGTACCTGGGGCTAAGGCTGCCGACCTGCCGCCGCCGACCAAGCCCTTTCTCCCCCTCTGTTGGTCATCGCATGCATGTGGCATGTCCAAGGGCCGACCCCCATGGGCTGGCCCCTCCCCCAATTGGCGTGCACATATATTTTGAATAAACGTCGAGAACTATATATATAATGTTATAATGCGATGTCGTATTGAAGGTGTTGGACTTGTGTTGTGAGGTCATTGGTTCGACCCTCATTGCTGCTCCCCAGACTTCAACCCAATATTTTGGTGGCCCTCGGGCTACCATGTGGTGCCCACTAGCTAGGCCATGTGTGAGCCCATGGTTGGCCACCAATCCAACCATTAAAAATCCACCAAATGCACCCATGAGAACGTGCCACTTGGCACAATATGATTCACCAGAGTATATTTACCAGTGAACCTTCCACATAGACCTACACAGTCAAAGCCATGTCAGTAGTACGGATTGTTGACTGGGCTGTCATATTTTTTTAAAATTCGCATGTTTGGGAAAACGAACAAAACATAATTCTGGGAGCATACAGTGTCCGTTTCGCTCAAAATTATTTGTGCCAGATTCATGATGACGAGAATTATGCGGCTATTCAAGATCCACACTAATCCTACAACTTTTAATTTTGAGCTATTTTTTGAGCACCTAATCATTCCTCCCCACTGGAAGCCTTTTGGATCCCAAAATATCGCTTTCATTTGTATAGTAGGTGATGGTGCACTTTCCTCACCTTTCCAATCTTGATCCATTGATCACTGACTTGGAAGTTGTAATCTACACGATGCTTGTCATGCCTTGCTTTGTTCTTGCCTTTGCTCTTTCCAAGCTAATATTTCACTATTTTATGTACCATTTGGATTCGTTCAATGAACTCCTTGGCTTTGCCCGCGTTACCATCAATGGAAACATCATTCTTACCAAGATGATACAACACATTATGATGCAAATGGTAAAAATATTCCTCTACTTGATTGCTTTGACTCAATCTTGAATGTACATCTTGAAAGTATGTATTTTGTTGATCATAACTTTCATGTAAAACAAAATGATGCTTGAGGAAAGTAGTTACACAAACAATAGGCCTAGAAAGTACATCAACAAACTTATCACTTATACCTTTCTTATTCCTTTTAACCAAGTGGAATAGTAGAAGAAAACCCATCCAATGAAAGTGCATTTTTCGTTGCAATTTAATTACTGTACCATTGCAAGTTTTTGAATGAAATGAAATGGGCTTACCATGTTTCATGAGGACTGTACCCATGGCATAGTCGCATACATCAACTTGAAACTGAAATGATTTTTTCAAGTCTAGAATAGAAAGTATAAGGGTTGAATTGATCTTTTGTTTCAAAGCATCGAATTCCCCTTGTTGTTTGCCTCCTCACTGGAAGACCTTCTGCACAACTACCAATGAATGCAAATGGGCTATGATAGAAGAAAATTTGACAAAATTTTTCGTCAAACATTCAGCTGCTCCCAAACAACCTCTTATCCAGATGACTATCTTGAGAATTGACCAATCCATAATGGCATCAATATTGGATAGGTCTAACTTCAGCTCACCTTATCCAATATTATGGCCCAAGTACCACAAAGAAGTTTTACCCAACTCATACGTTGACATCTTCAATGACAAATGTTCTTGACGTATGACTGTTGGCCCTCATTTTTGGTCCCGTTTTGCTTAAGAAAACATATTTAGTTTCTATTTTTTTCATCCATTTACCATCACATCCACCTCAATTTGATGTACTTTATGCTTATTCGGGTAATTAAATATAATTTTTCAATTTCTAGAAGTTTTTATGAAAATTGAATTTCAAGTGCAATTTTTGGACATAATCAGAAATTCTCGTAATAGATATATGTATGTCATATTTGCAGGACACTTGGGCATGAGATGGATACATTTATGGAAAGCTTGGGAACTATGACTAAACTAAATCCAATTGGTTCGGTCAAACCAAGCTAAATCAGGCCCGGTCAACGCTCGTCAAACATGACTAGTCATTCAGAAAATCCCTAGTAAACAAGGCAGTTTTATGATTTCATGGGATTTTCCATATTTTTAGTGATAGGTTGTATTAATTCGACTTGATAGGTGGATATGGATAGATATAGTTGTTAGAGATACTTTAGATCAGTTTGTTTCATGATATTCTATTTAAGCCAAAACTTTGAAGGCTTATGCTTGTAGAATTTGTATAATTTTATGTTGAGACATTTGAATATTTGAAGCTAATTTGAGGAACCTATTATACTTTCATTTTGTTGTTCAATGGTGTGGATGATTGGTTGAAGTTGCAGTAGTTGATAATCTCTTCAAGTGTGCAAGGCAAGGGGGGAGGGCCCCCACTCCAAGCTAAGTACACTTCATTGTTAAACTAGCTTGATTTTCATGAACTAGTTGCTTCAGATTTGTTTACTTGTTTTTCTTTAAATTTATTACTTGAATTGATGTGTGATGATTTATGTTTGCTGATGAATCTTGGTTTATTTATGATTTTGATATGAAGGGACAACACAATGTTCAAGTTGAACCTTCCTTCTATTGAATTAATGAATAAACACTAGAGTTCAACTTTCTTGTTTTCAAGCAGCTTTATGCAATTCTATTTTTCTAACAATATCATAATGATGAATGAATTTGTGATG
Organism: Pinus taeda; assembly: GCA_000404065.3. NCBI lineage: Eukaryota > Viridiplantae > Streptophyta > Pinopsida > Pinales > Pinaceae > Pinus > Pinus taeda. The sequence goes on from APFE030618915.1 coordinate 46,386, forward strand.
AGGAATATCAAGGATCTCCTAACTTAGGGGCCTCTTTCATTGTTTATTTATGCATCTTAAGCTGTTGTCAATTAATGGTTTTTGATTTCTATTCATCAAGTAATATTGTAGAAGAAGGACACAAATGGACCTCTTAAGTTAAGAACCAGTTCATCTCACATATATTGCAGAAGTGAATTATAAATTATTTGATTAGATTTATATTTATAATATGTATTTCACTTGTTCTTCATATTTTATCTTCTCAACTTGACTACATCTGATATCCATACATTTTGGACATGCCTCCAATTTTTACAAACCTGGATTGATAATGAAATACTTGTGTTAATTTGTGTTAATAAATTAGCCCAACATTTTGGCACCGTTTCCAGGGAGGCATTCATCAACATAGTCAAATAGAAGATAAAAACAAAATCTAAAAAAAATGATAAAACAAAACAATAAAAATTTAGTTATGTTATGTTTCTCTTAGTTATGTTTCTTTATGCCTAGGAATAGAGATCAGAAAGGTAGATTTATTAAACAAAACCCCCCATTCATAGAAGTAGGACCATCAAGACTAGCTACACTGGTTGATGGTAAAATAACAATAGAGGAATTAGAAGAAAAACAAAGAACAGGACAAAGATTAACTTTAATTGAAAGAAAAACCTTGTTAGCCTGGGAGGTAAAAAGAAAACAAAATCCAAAAGCAACACCTAATTCAAAAAAACAAAAAGAAATAAGGAAAATTATTAAACCAATAGGTCAACCCATTTTTGAGCCCATAGATCAACCTATTTTCAAAAACAAGCAACAACTTGAATCTCATTTTTCCATTGAAATAGTTGAAACTATGAGAGAAGAAGGGCAAGGATCTGTTATTCTCACCCCAGAACAAAGACTTCAATATGAAAGACAACAAAGAGAATGAAGAAGACAAAGAGAGTAAGAAGCAAGAAGAGAAGCTGATAGAAAGAGAGATGAAGAAAGAAAAATAGAATATGACAAAAAAAGACTAAATGATAATGAACAAGATGATCAAGAAGCTACTTTTGGCTTTCCAATATTAGACACAAATGAAATATTAGGAGAAAAAGTGAAAATGAAAAACATTCCACCATTTGTATTGCCTAACTTTTATGGAATGTCAACAGAAGATCTAGATTCATTTATGTTTGAATTGAATATCTTGTGTAGAACTTATGGATACACAGATGACACACACAAGCTTCGCCTCTTTCCTGCTACTTTGGAAGCAGTCACATTAAAATGGTTCATGAGTTTAGGAGAACATACAATCACTTCTTGGGATGACATGAAGAAAAGTTTTATTAAAAAGTATCAAGCCTATTGCAGGCCCAGGGACTCAAAAGAGGATGTTGTTAGAATGACACAAGAAGAAGACGAAAGTTTTGAAGAATATTTGGAAAGATTTTCTTACAATCTTCAAAAATCTAAACAACACTTCTAAACTTAGATACCATCTGTACAATCTTTCTAAAAGGTATAAGAGGTGAATACGTTAACATTTTAAATTTAATGGGTAAGCGTGATATTTCAAACTTTCCATTCCATGAAATTGTAGATCTATGTCAAAAATATTCAAGAGGAAGATCAAAAACTGGAAGGAGAGATATTAGTTCAAAAGCAACAAAATCAGCAGCTGGAGGGGTAACAAGAGCAGAGATAGGGAGCTTGCTGGAAAACTTCAAAAATGATCTTATAAGTACATTAGGGACACAAGTAGATGTTCTGAAAGCAAACAAAAAGAAAGAAGAACAAGAACAAATCTTAGCAATCTTTTGTCCCAAATGTAGAAAGAAGCATGCATTAAGAGAATGTCCTTTATAGAGTGTTTAGGTATGTGGTCTTTGCACAAAAAAACATTCAATAGAAAACTGTCTAAAGTTGAAAGAATTGCAAATGAATCCAATGGAAGAAGTACAAGGAGCAGAAGGTTTTTACTATGTGGCACGAAGAAGGCCTTGGCAGCCAAGGATTCCTCAACAATTCCCTCAGTAATTCTCTCAACAAAACTATCAGTATCCTCCTCAAAACTCTTGGAATACCCCAATGTTGTGGCAATCTTGGTCTCCACAACAATATCAAAACCAACTTGCACAAGGTTGGAGAGGATATAGTTATGGAAACCAGCCACCTCAACAACCGTATCCTCAACACTACCAACAACAATACTAGAAACAATATCAACAACAATTCCCATACCAACAGTTCTAACAATATCCACAGTCCATGCCATTTCCATAGTAGAATTCCTCACCATTACTAACACAACCAAAACAACTATAGCTACCTTCAAACTAGCCTAGACCATCTTAACTATTAGCTCATCTAGTAGGAAATCTGAGTAACAAAATGGATAAACTTGCCTACAATGTGGAAGAAGCAACATATTTTCCAACATACTCCATTCTTCCCATAAATGATGTCCATTTAAGGTCTAGGAAAGACATGCATAAAAATTCTCCTCTGATCATAGAAAAACTAGTTGAACAAGGAGAACAATTTGAAACATCACATTCGGAAAATCAAAGTCAGAAAGGAAAAACTGTAATAACTCAAACACCACCTTATCTAGAGAGGTTACTAGAGTAGAAAAATCAGATGACCCTTCCTGAATTTGATATTTTGGATGAATTAAAAAATGATTATGTTAAAATTCCTTTATTGCAAGCAATCAATGAAATACCAATTTATGCTAAAACAGTAAAGGAATTATGCATCAAGAAAACTGGTAAAAATAAGAAGGATCCTACTACAATCCAAGTCATTAGAAAACTAGATAGCCTCATGTGTACAAAGACAACAATTGAAAAATATATTGACCCTGGTATCCCTATGGTTACTATTTCAATAAACAAATTTTTAGTTCCAAACACATTAATAGATTTGGGAGCAACTATAAATGTAATGAATACAGAGACAATGAAACATTTAGATTTAAACAACATTAGATATACTACTACCATTTTAGAGTTAGCAAAGAGATCTAAAGGTATACCAGAAGGAATATTAGAAGATATCATATTCTCTTTGGATTCATGGGAGTATCATGTAGACTTCCTCATTTTGTATCCAAAAACAAACTTGGGAGGACATCCTCTAATCTTAGGTAGATTGTGGTTAACCACTAGTGATGCCTTTATAGGATGCAGATCGAGAGGTATGATTATTGCACATGGGGATGAGAGAAAGAACATCACACTTTATTCTCCATCACAAGCACCTTCTTTAGTATCATTGCTTGAAGTACAAGAACAAACAACAAACTAAATCAGTTCTAAGTATTAACAAAGTCTTTGACCTTAGAGAAGAAGAGAAGAATGAAGATCTATTGGATCTTTTCATCTCAGAATCAGAAATTTCAGAGTAGCTTAGAGTAGCTTAGTATGAAGCTACAAGTAATCTTTTGAACTACTATTTTTAGGAAACCTGCATAATTCAATCACTACAAGAATCATTTACATTTCCTGTAAACACAATTACCAATTCAACAACTAGAACAATTGAGATTTATCGTGGGAAACATTTGAACATTGGTAATAACTTACAATCATCACAAGAACAAGAAGTAATAACATTATTACAGAAGTACTCGAAATATTTTGCCTGGGATTACACAGATATGCAAGGAATTCACCCCAACACATGTATCCACCACATCTATATTGATGACTAGATTAAACTAGTAAGGCAGCCTCAAAGGCGGATGAACCCCATGATGAAGGAAATAGTGAAAAAAGAACTAAAAAAACTACTACAAGTTGGGTTCATCTATCCTATTTCTGATAGTCAATGGCTTTCACCCTTAGTGGTTGTACCAAAAAAAAATGGAAAGTGGAAAATATGTGTAGATTACTAGGAATTAAACAAAGCAACATTTAAAGGTCATTTTCTGCTACCATTTATTTACCAAGCTCTAGATTCATTAGCTCGGAAGAAATTCTTTTATTTCCTAGATGGATTTAACATTAGAATAGCAAGGGAAGACCAGGACAAAACAACATTTACCTGCCCATGGGGAACATATGCATACAATGTTTTGCCTTTTGGGCTATGTGATGCACCTGCTACTTTCCAAAGAGAATTTCTTGCAATATTTTTTGATTTGATCCATGAATGTGTAGAAGTATATACGGATGATTTCACTGTATATGGAAACACATATGACGATTGTTTGAAAAATCTTGAGAAAGTTCTGAAATGATGCATAAAGACCAATCCATCCTTAAGGAATGAAAAATGCTACATGATCTTAACAGAGGGGATAACATTGGGACACCATATTTCCTCATCAAGAATTAAAGTGGATTCATCAAAAATACAAGTCATTGTGAATTTAATGCCACCTACAACTCAAAAGGAGCTAACAAGGTTCTTGGGTTATGCAGGCTACTATTGGCGATTTATTGAAAATTTTAGTAAAATAGCACAACCTCTATTCAAGCTACTTGCAAAAGATGTTGATTTCCAATGGACAAATCATTGTCAAAATTCATTTCAAATATTGAAAGAAAAACTATCAGTTGCCTCAATTCTTCGAGGACCGAATTGGTCTTTGCCATTTCATATTTTCACTGATGCATTTTATATTGTTACAGGTGCATCACTTGGATAGAAAGAAAACCTATTTAATTATGCTATATGCTTCATATGTAAAAACTTAACACCAACAAAATTGAACTACACAGTAACAGAGAAAGAAATGTTAGTTGTAGTACATGCAGTAAACAAATTTAGGCATTACATAATAGGTTACCAAGTATTCATTCACACAGATCATTCATAAATAAAATACTTAATGAACAAAGAAATCACAAACGGTATAATTACAATATGGTTATCGTTAATACAATAATTTAACATTACAATTCAAGATCGACCAGGGAAAGGCAATCAAGTAGATGATTTCAAACTCTGATTCAGACAATTTCCCAAATGAACATTTGTTTGCAATAACTGTCAAAACACCATGGTTTGCAGAAATAGCAAACTATTTATGCTCTGGAAAATTACCAACCTAGTTCACAAAGAAACAAAAATGAAAGATAATTAGAGAAAGTTCTAGATATAGCTGGGTGAATGGTGATCTGTTTTATATTGGCTCTAATATGATAATAAGAAAATGTGTTAGAGAATATGAAATATTAGAAATTTTGAAAGCATGTCATGATGAGCCATGTAGTGGTCATTTTGCAGACAAGCAGATAGCCTACAAGGTGCTGCAACTCGGCTACTACTGGCCAATAATCTTCAAAGTCTCCAAAGCCTATGTCAAGAGGTGTGACAGTTGCCAAAGAGTAGGAAGGCCAATAATATCAGATGAAATGCCACTTAGGCCACAAGTGCTCATAGAACCATTTGAGCAATGGGCTCTCGATTTTGTGGGTCCAATAAATCCACCATCAAACAGAAAGAAGTACATCTTGGTATGCACTGATTATGTAACTAAGTGGGTTGAGGCAAAGGTAGTAGCAAGGGCAATAGAAAACACAGTGGTCACATTCCTCTTTGAGGAAATCTTTGTCAGTTTTGGGGTACCAAGATAGATTGTAACTAGCCAAGGCGCACAATTCACTTCCAAGCTAGTTCATGATATCAGAGAGAAGTACAAGATCAAACATAGAAAATGAACTCCGTACCATCCTCAAGAAAATGAACAAGTGGAGTCGACCAAAAAAGCACTGGAAAATATCATGACAAAGACAATACAAATGAACAGGAAGGACTGATCAGAAAAATTAAGAGATGCACTATGGGCATACAGAATAACATGGAAAAACAAAACTGGGTTCAGTCCATACCTGTTAGTGTATGGAAAAGAAGTCCTTTTACCCATAGAATTTCAGATACACACATTCAAGTTAGCAGCAAAGTTAGGAATGGAATTGTCTGAAGCACAAAAACAATGGATAACGAAATTGAATCAAATGGATGAATAAAGACAACAAGCAGTGGAGAACACAAAACTTGTGCAGCAACAAAGGATGAAATGGAATGATTGATTCATCAAGAACAAAACATTCAACAAAGGAGACTAGGAATTATTGTTTGACTCCAAATTCAAAGATTTCAAGGCAAAGTTTACAACTCATTGGCTCAGGCCATGTGAGATAGACGAAATCTTTGATAATGGAGTTGTTCAGATAAAAACAATTGACTAATAATCTACTTCATTTATAGTTAATGGACATAGGATTAAAGTCTACAATAAGAATAACAATAAAGAATATTTTGTGAAACAAATGTCAAAAGATACTGATCTGGAAGTAATGGAACAACATAGCCATATGAATTCCATACTCTAGAAGAAGAATAAAAAAAGACATAATAAAAAAA
>APFE030618915.1:53965-68887 GCA_000404065.3 Pinus taeda
TTTTGCCAAATTGGTTAACAAGAGAGAGTGTTAAATTTGCAATTTGATTGCATAAAACAAATGATTTCACCAAGTTGGTTGAATACAAAGTGAATTAGTTATAGTTTGATTGCACAAATAGTGGGTTGATTGCACAAATAGTGGCCTTAATTGTACAAATAGTGAACGAGAGAATGACATTAGTTTGACATATAAATGAATTTGATAGCCATAAGAAAGTTATAAGAAAAATGAAAATCGAAAGGAGAAGATATGGTATGATTTTTTTTATAAATAAAAAAATTTCAAATCAAAACAAAGTTTTGATTTTCCATTTATTTTCTTACAAACAGAGAATACAATGAATGATATGAACTTCATTTATATGGATAGAGCAGAGTTTTGGTGGAATAAGAACAACATCGAGAATGGTTTTTGCATCAGAAAATAAGAAGGATGTTTGTTTTTGTTTTTCATTTATAAAGGTTAATGTTTTGAAAAGGACAATGATTTATTGTTGCAGTGAGATAGAGATTAAACAAGCTTGATTTTATTGTTTCTAAAGAGTATCAGGAGAAAGGTAAGCCCTACTACTAACTGAATCAAAAAGATCTTTATGGATGAATGATTGTTATTTTCATTTTAAAAAATGAATTTAATGATAGTAGAAGGTTATATCAATTGGTTTTCAGAAAACATGACCATCAGAATAGAATCGTAATTTCAGATTAAACAGTGGAAGAAGGAAAAAGTAGAAAAATTATATCAAGTACGGCTCATAAATTTTCTTTAGAGGTTTAATGTTCACAGTGAGATTATAACCAGGGAGTTTGTAAACAACTATACCCAGGATCAAACAATGGTAGGAAACTTAGTCATTGCATTGACTCCAGAATACATCTCCCAAGAATTAAATCTTCCATTGATAGGAGAAAACTATCATTAAGGCCTACACATCAAAGAGAAAGCATGGACTTTCTTCTTAGAGAAAAACAGGAAGGGAGCCTTTGACAAAATTAAAGGCATACCTAGGGAGTGGTTCAACGAGCCATGGGGAGAGTTAGTTTTGATCATTCAAAAATTATTCACATGTGATAAATGACATAGTGTGGCACATTTGCACCATGTCAAGCTGCTCCAACGCATTAAGGGAGAAGTCAAAATAAACTTGCCATATTTCTTCTCCCGAAATCTCATCAAGATGATAAAGTCAGTGAGAAATGAGAACAAACTAAGAGAAACTTAGGTTTATCATCAGGGACTAATAAAAATTCTTGTAGAGCATCAAGTAAAAACTCAGGGTATAATCTAGAAAGAGTTTTTAGTCCAAAACGAGCATGAAAAACAGGTAGTAGAAGAATAGTACAAAAAAGATCAGGAAAACAGAGGCATCATGAATTCACCACTTTATGCAAGAACCAAGTCTAAGAATAAAAACAACAACGTTATGGTTGAAAAGGAAACATCCTTCATATCCACTCCTAGGAGGCATAAACGAAAGAGCCCAATAGAAACAAGAAACAAGGGCCAAGAAGTACAGATTGTAGAAACATTTTCTATAGAGAAAGATGTAGAAGACATAATTGAGAGATTGGAGAAAGAAGCTTTAGAAAAAGACTCATATTTTGATAATGTGGAAGCCACATCATTTGCAAAAGATACATAGGAACTAGAAAAAGAGTTGCACTTGAGCAAAATCAAAGAATTGACAGATCAACTAGAAATAAACAAGATCCTGGAAAAGCACTTGAAGAAAGAAAATAAAACATGCAAGAAAAATCAGGCAAAGTTAGTAAGAGAGAATGAAAAATTAAATGAGGAGGTAGGAAAACAAAAGAGAAAGAATGATATACTTTGCAAATAGGCATTCATGTGGCTTAAAGAGAAAAACATGTGGAAAAACAAATATGAGAAACAGAAGGTCAAAGCTAATATTTACAAGGAACAACACATTATGGGCATAGATTATATGTTAGAGGCAAAACAACAGGAAGCATCATGGTCAGGCACAGGATTCACAGCAGAGGTCAGGAAATCCAAGAGGAAGAAAGAAGCATGAGGACATGCTTGTGAATCAACAAGGGGGAGATGTTAGCCGTCACTGTTGGTCCAGATTTTCTTAAGAAAACATACTTAGTTTCTATATTTGCCATACATTTACCATCAAATCCACCTCATTTTGATGTATTTTATGCATATTTGGGTATTTAAATTTAATTTTGCAATTTCTAGAAGTTTTTATGAAAATTGAATTTCAAGTGCAATTTTTGGACAAAGTTAGAAACTCCCGTAATAGCCATATGGATGTCATATTTGCAGGACACCTGGGCATGAGATGGATACATTTATGGAAAGATTGGAAACTAGGACTAAACTAACTACAATTTTTTCGGTCAAACAAAGGTAAATTAGGCCCGATCAAAGCTGGTCAAACATGAGTAGTCATTCAGAAAATCCCTAGAAAACAGGGCAATTTTATGGTTTCATGGGATTTTCCATATTTTTAGTGATAGGTTGGATGAATTTGACTTGGATAGGTGTATATGGATAGATATAGTTGTTAGATATACTTTAGATCAATTTTCTTTATGATCTTCTATTTAAGCCAAAACTTTGAAGGCTTGTGCATGTAGAATTTGTATAATTTTATGTTGAGACATTTTAGTATTTGAAGTTAATTTGAGAAACCTTTTCTACTTTCATTTTGATATTCAATGGTGTGGATGATTGAATGAAGTTTCAGTAGTTGATAATCTATTCAAGTTTGCAAGGAAATGGTGGAGGGCCTCCACTCCAAGATAAGTACACTTCATTGTTAAACTAGCTTGATTTTCATGAACTAGTTGCTTCAGATTTGTTTACTTATTTTGCTTCAGATTTTCTTACTTCAATTGATGTGTGATTATTTATGTTTTCTGATGAATCTTGGTTTATTTATAATTTTTATATGAAGGGACAACACAGTGTTTAAGTTGAACCTTCCTTCTATTGGATTAATGAATAAAATTTAGAGTTCATCTTTCTCGTTTTCAAGCAGTTTTATGCAATTCTAGTTTTCTAACAATAACATAATGATGAATGAATTTGTGATGAGGAATATAAAATATCTCCTAAGTTATGAGCCTATTTCATTGTTTATTTATGCATCTTAAGCTGTTGTCAATTAATGGTTTTTGATTTCTATTCATCAATTAATATTGTAGAAGAAGGACACAAATGAACCTCTTAAGTTAAGAGTCAATTCATCTCACATATATTGCAGAAGTGAATTAGAAATTATTTGATTATATTTATATTTATAATATGTATTTCCTTAGTTCTTCATATTTTATCTTCTAAGCTTGACTACATCTAATATCCATACATTTTGGACATGCCTCCAAGTTTTACAAACCTAGATTGGTAATGAAATACTTGTGTTAATTTGTGTTAATAAATTAGCCCAACAATGACATCAAGTATTTCTTTCTCACACATGACATGTTCATTATGATTTTTTTTTTAAATGAAAATGTTATCCAAGTAGACTATCATGTCTAGACATGACTTCAACACATGTTTCTTCATATGAATGAAAGCAGTAGGAGCATGGCAAAGCCCAAAAAGAATAACAAGACATTCAAACAAACCTTGCTTGGATTTGAATGTCATCTTCCATATGTCTCCTTCAACAAAATCTACTTTTATGATAGCCACTTCTTGAGTCCCATTTAATGAAATGATCTCCATTCTTCTTGGGCACCAAAACAATACATGCACCACATGGTGAAAGAGGTGGTTGAATGATCCTTTTATTCAAAAAACCTTGGATTTTCTTTGTTATTTCTGCACTTTCCCTTGTTTGCATCTGGTGCATGTCAATGTTAGGAAGAAGACACTTTTGCTGCAATGGTATTTCATGTTGAATTCTCCTCTTGGGATGAAATCCATTTTCTTTCTAAAACACCACACCATGATGGTTAACTACATCAACCAAATTAGTTTTCAATTTTGAATTACAACCATCAAACGATTCATAATCAACATCAACATTGGGTTTGACCATAAGAAGCACTAAATTCTTGCTTGAATTCACTAGTCTTTTCATTTTCCCTGCATTAACTAATGAAAGATTTAGATTCTTGCGACGAGCTCTCACAATATACTCCATACCATATTTGAAAAGTGGTACTTGTCTTCATGATGATAGAAGATTGTTTTTCTATCATAGAGGTAAGGAATATCCAAAACAATTCCTAAAATATCAAGCGGTACAACATCTAATTCAACTTCGTCAATGAATTTTGTTTCGATTGAAAACCAAAGAATACATTTTCTTGTAGCCTGTAAGTTTGTGTCCTTTCATATCCAACCGAATGGATATGGCTTGGGATCTAAAATGGTTTCAAGATTAAGTTTCCTGACTAAGTCATCAGATATCAAGTTGGCTTGAGCCCCACTATCAAATAGTGTGTCGATTTTTGTATGTTTTGAGATTACCCTCACATTAAATAATTCAATTATTGTTTCTTCATTTGGAGTGCTAATGTGACAATTTGATATACTAGTGTTAGCAATGCATTCTTTTCCTTTTATACCCATGGCTGTAATTTTAGTTTCATCACCCGAATCAGATCCCAAATCCTCTTGAATGATGTCAACTGTCTTTTGTTTTCCTTTGTTGTTGAATTTCTTAGGCCTCATCTGAGGATGAAGCTTCCAATAATTAGCTTGATTGTGACCCTCTTTGGAACAATGTTTACATGTTGTTTTCTCTCGTTCCTTTTTAATGGATGCATGTTTATTTCCATTGAAACCATTTTCTTTTTATTTACCCTTAAATGGCATTTTACTACCTTCTTCTATAGTATTTTTCCCTCTTGCCTCAAGATGAGTGGCTTGCACACACACCTCATCTAGATTATTAGGATTAAACAATGTTTCTTGTGATTGCAGATTTACACCTAACATTAGAGATCTTTTTTTGAATCCTTGGGTGTAATCTTTCACATTTGACATTTAATTTGTCTAAAGTTCTGCCAATTCATGACAGCTTTCTACATATACTAGAGGGTAGAATTGTCTTTTAGTTGCAGTAATGAAATCAAACCAAGAAATGGAGATCTTACCATGTTTTTTATCTCTTCTTGTGTCTTTGATGCACACCATACTAGTGTTGCACCCTTCAACCTCAAGGAAACTAGCTGAATTTTTATGTCATCCTCTTGAAGGTTTTGAATTATGCAATAGACCTCCTATAGGCAAACCCAATTATCAAGCTTCTCTGCATTCACTTCACCATTATACATGGGCAGTTCAACTTTATCATCAAGTTTTAACAGAGGTGATTTACCAGTTCCTTTTGAGGTATGTTGATGAGTATGAGTAAGGGTTGTATTAGTGGAAGATGGTGAAGATTCCTGTGAAGAATAAGATGAATAAGATTCATGAGAGGGTGGAGGTTTACCTCCATTTCCATTACCTCTTCCTCCTAATGAACCTTCTCCTTTGGGAGGCATGGACATTTCACCCTGCAGTCTGGTATTCCTCTCTCCATAAAGGACCTTCACCATCTCTTTCATATCAAGGAAAGCCTTCCTAAAGACCTTCTCATCCTCTGTCATGTTTTTAGGCTCCTTCATGGAACATGCTCACTGAAGTCTCAACTACAACCTGAGGAAGAACTGGTGGTGGAGATTGTGGCAACCTTGCACTCCTTCTCCTTGACCCAACTTCAGGGATTTCAACCATCTTCTCTTCTCCTCTCTTGAGCTTCATCCTTGTAAGAATGGCATTCACTTGTAAATAGTTAAATCCTTCTTGCACAAAGAACACCAAGCGCTGTGATACCAAACTTGATCTCATTGGGAAAAATAGTTTTTTCTGTGCTAAATTCATTTTCAGAATATGTTAAAAGTGCCTAAGGATTCATGAGGTTAATTGCAAGTTTAAACATGAGTTTTTGAGTGCTTTTATGTAAATTTTATGTGAAAATTAACATAAACAAGCGACTGAACAACAACATATAACAAACATAAACATCACCATAAACAATATCACAATAGCACATGATGAACGAGTTCACCCCCCGTAGCTACATCTCCTTGGGCCAGCTTTCAATGGCTTGGTCCTCTCTATTATGCTAAAAATGTGAATGCGTCAGTTTAAAATGCTCATAAAGCTTTGAAAACTATTCCAATGGCTCTAGAATTCCCAAAAATGCTTGTGTAGCCTCTTTCTACTCCTAATTTGGTAAAAAATTGAAGAAGTTACGACCTTTCCAACGTTTCTCCTAATCGCACCACAAATTCCCCAAAATCTGGCACCATCCTATAAATTTGCCCCAAAACGTGCTAATGGAGCAACGATTTCACTTGAACTTTGTGTGAAATTTTTAGACACTTAAAATGCCTGCTATTGCCTTAAATCCAAAAATCATGACCATATGGGGGCCACGTGCCCGGTGCTAAGGCCAAGGACTCGCCCTCGTCGACCAAGCCCTCACTCCCCTTCAATTTGTGGTGACATGCATGTGGCGTGTCCAAGGGTTGGCTCCTCCCTTGATTAGCATGCACATATATTTTAAATATACATCGAGAACTATATATATTAAGTTCTTACGTGATAGTGTATTGGTGGAGGTGTTGGAGTTGTATTGTGAGGCCGCGGGTTCGACCCCCACTAGTGCTCCTTGGAATTCGACCTAATATTTTAGTGTCCCCCGAGCTACTATGTGGTGGCCTTTGGCTGGGTCACGTGTCAGCCCATGGTTGGCCACCAATCCAACCATTAAAAATCATCCAAATTCACCCATGAGAGTGAACCACTTGGCACAATATGATTCACAATAATATATTGACCAAACAACTTACCACATAGACCTACACATTCAAAACCACGTTAGAAGTACAGACTACTGACTGGGCTGTCACATTTTGCAAAAACATACATGTTTGGGAAAACAAACAGAACATGATTCTGGGAGCATATGGTGTTTGTTTCGCGTGAAACAAGTTGCATCGATTAAGGATGACAAGAACTAAGCAGTTGTTTACGTTCCACACCAATCTGAAAAATTTGAATTTTGAGCTATTTTTTGAGCACCTGATCACCTTCCAAAAGGGACGGAGTCGAGTAAATAGGAAATTCATGAAGTTATCAATGAATAAAGAGGATTTTTCCTCCATAATGAGCAACCATATGAAGACGAAAATGAGATCATGAGATAAAGCTTACCATACCCCTAACATGAAATAACCTATCATATCTCTTGTGAGGGAAGGCTAAATATAATATATGCTTACCAATTTAGAACTCTTTATCAATTAAGATCCCAAGTGGACATGCTTATTCATGAAAGGATAAGTATCTGACACTTCCTCCTCCAATTCCTAAAATATATGAGTGCCAAGGTGAAGGAGGGTAAAAAAACTACTTGGCCAATCATGGCCTAATTGTATTAATAGTTATGGATGCATTGGAGGATCTTCAATGCCCCATTCCCTAGTTAGAATATTTTGAACTGGATAGATGAACCTTCTTAGAGGCCTAGGATAAATTGGAAGACCCTTAGATATAGTTGGTAGAACCACAAGATGAATTCACATAACCTTAGATCGAGTTCTAAATAGAAATGGTAGAGCCTTAAGAAGAATTGACAGAACCTCAAGTAGAGGTTAAGAGACAACAAAGGAGACCAGCCAAAAGGATGAAACAAATTTGGTGGAAATCCCTATAACACAATATTAAGAATAATAAATCTTCAAATAGAAAGAAAAGGAAATTGCAGCTACACTAGAAACACTCATTACTCCCACAAAGCCAAAGACAAGAATACTTGCTCAACCACTTGTTTACTTCAAGAGGAGAAAAAAGCACCAAAGTATGGTATAGTGACAAACCAAGGCCTCCTTTTGTCACTCCTACAACTATTTAAGAGATTCCTAGACTAGAAAAAATAAGAGCCTTAAGATGTAAAGGAGAAAAAATAGGAGAAAAATTCTAAGCGATATGAACAGACAACCCTACTACAAGAACAACATGGAAAATTACAGATTGAAAGGGAAACAAAGAAACTACTTCAAATGAGAACCACCTCTTTTTATTCTTGGATTGAGGTAGAAAAAATAATTCCTATACACATAACACCACAACTATTCCTCGTAGGAGAGAGGTTGAAGGTTGAGACCCATTGATGTAAGATGATTTCGAAATATAAAGGTGTCGTTGATATCATTAATATTGAAGATGGGATGAAGAGCATAAGAGAAGAAATGAAACTCATAAGGTTGGATGAATCTAATAAAATTAATTTCCTAGAAAAAGAAAATGAGCAACTAAAAAAAAATGCAACAAACACAAATATTGTTGCAGTGGAGGGATACTTAGGTTGTAACTTTCAAAACATATTTGGGAACCGTGGAACACATCTCTTTATGGGTAGTAAACTACAAGAAACCCTTAAAGACCTACTCCTTATTCATGAAAGGGAAATGGTTGAATTTTGAGATAAACATGCTTGCACAAAACTGGGTTCGCTCTCTGTAAGAAGTCAAGGACTTCATTTACTTCTACCTACAATGCAATATAGAAGACAAGTTCAAGGTTGTTGAATTCTACCATCACAAGCTTTTGCCTCCAAATCTGACCATATGGGACCCAAACCCACATCTTTGAGATGTATAATTAATGGCCCTAGAACCTTGGATAAGGCATGAGGAGATCCGAGTTGAAGAAGTGAAAAGAACCATGGATGCAAAGAAGAAGGAGTCAATTTAGATTAGACGTAAACAGCCTAATCCATCCATCCTCACGTCCACTCATGCATTCTTAGAAGAGGATCCTAAAGTCGTGGAAGTTTACAAAAAATGGTAAGTGGATGCTATCCTCCACTTTTAATATACTTTTGGATTGTTTTGAGAAGAAATATCATAGTATTTCCAAGGGAGATGGAAAACACTACCTTACAGTATGAGAATTAGAGAATATAATTCCCTTGATAGATTACAAGGTACACATGCAAACAATCCTTTGTATAAAAGGATCATTTAAAATCTTGGGGTCTAGTAGATTAGATATAGATTCAATCCACCCCTATTTTTAGGACTTTAGGAGCATAAAATTCAGGAAGAGGAGTCATGGGAGTGGTAACACATTGAATAAAATGTAGGCTTGCATTCAATAGACACAACCACCTCCATGTCAACATAGATTGTCAAAAAAATTATCCAAGGTACTAATTAGGAAAAGAAAATGAAGGAGGAGTAGGTTGCTCAAAGCATCAACAACAAATTCAGTAGGGGGGTATGATGGGCCTCCCAATTAGGTAAAACATAAGGCCCATCTAACTTCTCCTAAGCACATAAAGGTTGTATTAGACCTTCCTTTTTGCACTTAATAACATGTTCTTAGATTAAATGAGTTATTATGAGGGTTAAATAGAATTATCATGCTTTATGTGCCTAATATAATTATTTTATAGGATATTAAGAGGATTGTTCACAAATTACAAAGCTATCTAGTTAGAGAGATTCATGGGGCTTGCGCTCTACTACAAAAGGTTCAAGTTCGACTAGTTTAGGGAAATAAATACTCCTTGTTACTGCAAGTCAACTAGGGAGCATGATCCAATTTTCTTTAAGTTTTGGAGACAAATTAGTACTCCTCTCAAGGAGGATTCCCCTCATTCATTTAGTATAAATAGAGGGTCCGGTTACCTCATTAGGAAGCTAGTAGAAGTAATAAAATAACAATGTAGAGCATTAAGAAGTGTAGTCTTCAATCTCTATAACTTTTTATCATGGAGAATCAATTCTTCAATTAACGAAAGCCATACTTGGCTTTAGTTCTTAATTTGCTTCTCTTTCAGGGCCCACTATGCATTTTTTCATTTTTGTAGTTTCTTTCTAAATATCTCTTTTATGTTTAATTAGTTAGATGATATATGAGTCCTTTCTTTGCAAATTTTCTAATCATTTAGATGATAGCATTGGTAGTGGTAATATTTTTAAAGTAGCATCATTGTTTATGAATTTGATTTCACTTTAGTAGTTGTTTTTTATTAGCCATATACCATTACTTTTTCACTATGTCTACTCATACCCCTATTTCATAGTTATAGGACCCTACAACCATGTATATTGTTGAAGAAACCATACCACTAAAGATGTGATGAATTGGAAATGTGTTCCTTATCATTTCTTAGCTCTTCATTACCTTCTTTTTCTTCTCAACCTTTACTTCAGCACACTTTTCTACTCTCTAGACTATCTCCTGTACCAAAACAAAGACTCTTGTAGTAGTTTGTAATTTGTTCCCAAAAATTTCCCAAATTCAAATTCAAGTCATGAATCACGTTTTTTTAGGTCTTACAACGCCCCTAGAACCTTGAATATGTAATTTAGAAGTAGAGTGATCAAGTAGATGCTTTGACCTAGTTTTTTGTAGAAATTTACTATTCACAAGCGTTTACTTCAATAGTATGTTTGCTTTCTTTGAAAAATAAAATAGATATGATTTCATTCAACAATTAATATGGTTTTCCTTCATTCATTGCAATTAAGATAGGTTTTCCTGTTTATTTCATTCACTACAGTTTCAAGTTTTTCTTGAAGCATAAAACAATTTGAATGGTCTTCATATAACTAGATCTCATCTCAACACTTCCACCCATATAAAAGTCAACATAAGAAAGAGATAGTGCTTATTGCACATATAGTGTTGAACCCTCTTATGTTTATATGAATGCCTAGTTGAAAATTAAATTTAATACCCTTGGGAGTTTCAACATTGTTGTTGTAATACTAAGGGCCATTAATTGACCCCACTTGGTAGCTTCCGAGGACACCTCACCACTGTAAGGATAAAGATGAAGATGGTATGTCTTTGTTTGCATAGACTGGAAGAATTTTATGGGTTGGGAAGGTGCACTAGCATGGAGGTTTACACATTTACACAAAGCTTCAATTATGGTAGAAGATATTTAGGGACACGGTTATTATGTTGAGAAGTGTGGAAATGATAACAATGTAGTAGGAAGAAGGAGCTTGGATGCACTTACAATCTACAAATCATGGAATAATTCCTCTAGGATATGAAGAATTAGATTGTGAGCATCATCATATGGATAAGATGTAGAAAATGGTCCTAATTATCATTGTCCATCTCAAAAATTCAAGGCTCCCTTTGTTCTAGTGCATCACTCCTCTTTGTAGGACTTTATTATTTAGGTTCAATTTTTTCATTCTCTTTCCCTACAAATCTATTACATATTTGCATCAATTTATGTTTACTTTGTTTTCTACTATAGGGCCTCTTATTTTATGGTCCTCCATCCCCATCCTCTTCCCTATGTTCTTGGATGTCTACCTCTCATGAGTTTATCTCTAATACTTTATCTTTTCCTAGTTGTCTATTGGACTGATCATTTACTACCTCTCTTGTTCTAGCCTAAAATTCCCATTTTTCAGATTTTTTCCATTTCCTTCACACCTTAATCAACCATTTTCCTTTTTCCTCACTTTCTCCCTCTTTCCTTAACTTTTCCCTCCCTTCTTGGCCTCCCTTGATGGTAGCCCCTTCTCCATCATGTTTCAGTCCTAACTCATTGGACCCTCATGCTATGGCATAAGAGGTGGACATTGGGCTCCCTATTCTCCTCAATTTATCCCCCCAATCATGAGAAGCACTCATGCTCAATCCTCTACTAGGTAATCTATGGATTTATATAAGGATATTATCCCTTAATTCATCTTGAGGGAAATTTCAGATGTAGAGGAGAACATAAGAAAAGATCACAATTTTACCCCAAAAAACACGTGGAGTAGGAGATAGAGATTGTATCCTTGATGTTATAAATTCCACTAGATCTAGAGAATATACTTATATGAAGGATGCCAACTTTTATAGGCATTTAAAATTCTCATGGGAAGATTTCTTATCGATAGAGTGAACATTCAACAAGAAATGATCAACTGCATGGTTGAGATCTTGGAAAAATTGGATAACGTACACAGGAAGGTAACTTTACTAACCAAGTAAATCACTGACCCAAACCCCTCATCATTAGACATTGATGGTGATCCCTGACCGTCTGATTGAGCACATAATTCAACTAAATGAGAGCATTTAGGGCTCATTCTTAGGCTAGTATTTTGTTTTCCAATGTGGATATGTTTATCAGTTATTTAGTGCTATATATGTAATATTTTTGTCTATTTTATGTTATCAACCTAGTATACAATTAGGAACAATAGAAATATTCTATTTTTTTTTTATTATATGCTACTAGTCTAGTTTCCCTAGTGGTGGACCAGTAGAGACTATCAGTATTGTAAAAAAATATTTTTTGCAGTAATATAATATCTCTAAGCTTACGAAAAAAGAATAGAATAAATTCTAAACTAAAATTGAATATGCGATGAATACCCTGCACATTGGGCCCTTTCTTCTTCAGGTCTTTGTGGCCTTAATGAGTTACAAAACTATGTTTATCTCAATATTCACAAATTAGATTAAAATCATATATGAACAAGTGAAATATTGTTTGTATTATTTATAGGAAAAAAATGGAAATTCTTCAATACATATGTTTCAATACTCTATAATGATTATCGTTATATTTAATATGTTATGATCAATATTCTTTTATAGAATAAACTTAATAGTTTAACAAATCATATCCCTATGATTAATTTTGTAGATCTCAAAAACGAGTATATAAAATGCAAAATTGGGAATTTAAGATACAAAAAATGGGATCTTGGTATTAATGATTATGATAATTATTTTTGCTCCCATTCTATTTACAACTCTGGGATCATGATCTTTGATTTTGTGTGATCTTTGATTTGAACAAATCACATAGTTGCTCATATGCATGGAAATTTCCACCATTGACCCAAAATTTCATTGTTGTTTCCATGTGCCTTGGATACCTATTTGATTTGTCTAATGAGAAAAAATCCATCTCCATGAAGTACCTTTCTTTATCCACCAACTCATTGTTGAAAATAATACTGAGAGGGGGGGTGAATCAGTATTATCTAGTCCTTTTACCAAATCTTCCTTATTTTCACTTTGAATTATTTTTGCATATCAGTACTATAAACTAATGAGCATGAACAAGAAAAACAGACAGTCACATCAAAGAACACCAGATATAAGGTGGAAACCCAATGTGGGTGAAAACCACCTGCTGCAATATGTCTCTATCTTCTTTCAAATTAGAAACTCCTTTTACAATGGTCTTGTACTGGTGCAGTCCTTTACCAGTACGCAGGCTGCAACCTGCAGAGAGCTACAACTCTCTCTCGTTTTCTAGTCTCTCCTGTAAGGGAGCTACAACCCCCTACTTCTTTTCAAGGACCACTTTTCATAAATTTTCAAACTGGATCCATAAACATCAACCGATCATCAAGTACATGTAAATTACACAGTCAGCTGCAGTAACTAGATCAGCAATAACAGAACTAAACCCAGAACACCTTTTCAACAGAAAAATTCAGTCAATAGAAGATCTTAAGACAGATACGCAGTTTTATTTTCACTGGCCTGCATCGCTACGCACTTCACCCTCTTCTTCTCTTCGTATACTCGCAGAGTTCCTTCTGCTGCACTGCGTGACCACGCACTGCTCCTTCTACTGCGCTGCGTACAGTATGCACCCAAATGCACTATCGCGTCGCGTACTGCCACAGTAGGCACGCACCCAAAAGGACTATCGCACCGCGTACTGCCACAGTAGGCATGCACCCAAAAGGACTATCGCACCGCGTACTGCCATAGTAGGCACGCACCTGAACCACTGTTGTTCTGCGTACCCACGCAGTTCTCCTCTTTCTACTTTACGTACCTGCGCAGTCACCCTTCTTCTGCTCTGCGTACCTGCGCAGCTCGCCTTCTTCTGCTCTGCGTACCTACGCAGAGGCACCGTTAAACACCTGCGTACCTCAGATTAGGGCCGAATTTTCAAATCACCAGTGTGGTACAGTTAGACGGATGCGCAGATCTAATTAAGCACTAGAGAGATCACCCTTCACAAATTCGCTTTCCACTTCACTTTCATATAGATCAAGCTTTTTGAAACAATAACCCAAATATTTCGGATCTTAAGATATTCAACCCAAAAGCCTACTCAAGCCAAATGATCTCCTTTGCTTTATATAGGCAAGCTCTTCCTCAAATCATGGACCATGGGGCTCAATAATAATAATAAAATAAAAAATACCATGGGTCAAAACCATAATAACACAATACCGTCGGCTAAATACCAAGGGTAAAACATAAGGAACCCCACGTGTGCCCGCTTTACTGCCTTGAAATGTGTGCACTGGGGTACGCACCTCATGAATGGGTAACCTGCGTTTCTGGACGCGGTCCCTTCACGCCATACCTGCGAGTACGCATCTTCTGAACTGTTCTCCTGGGTACTTCTTAATTCTCATCTTATTGCCATGGGTGTTGCCATCAAGTACAACATCTGTAACATAAAACCATACCAGAAACATAATGCCAACAATCTCCCCCTTTGGACTTGATGGCAACCTCAAAAACTTCACCGACCTTCTCCCCCTTTGACATCAAGGGCAAAGGGTTATGCTCCCCCTAAGAACATGCTCCGCCTGAATATGTACTAGATCTGTAAAGAAGAACCATAATCCACCAGACACCATCAATAACCAAGAAAGAGATAGTGACATATTACAGCTATATTCAGACCAGCTTCCATGATCTCCTTTTGTACATAATGCCAACAATGCATTATATACTTCCCCCCGAACCTGTGCCACAACCCAGCATATGTACGCATATACCCCAGATGGACCATGCATACAACCAACAATCAGAAGAGTTTCAACAATAAGATGATGCATCAACAACCCCCATCTTTTGCCTGAGGTATTCAAAGGTCTCCCTGGGCAATGGTTTGGTGAAAATATCAGCAACTTGTTCCTTAGAAGGAAC